>JAHZNA010000268.1:0-17025 GCA_027743935.1 Sinodicranocentrus sp. ZH6
GTTTATTTTCTAAAGGGGGTGATTTCACTAACCACAATGGCACTGGAGGCAAAAGCATTTACGGGGAGAAGTTCGCTGACGAGAACTTCACATTGACACACACAGGACCTGGTATACTGTCCATGGCAAATGCAGGTACGTAATTTGGCTTTTAAGTATGAATTAACTTACATGCACGTAAAGCATAGCTCAAGCTAACTGAATTTTTCATCACGCACTTGTTTAATAGGAGCTAATTCAAGATTTCCCAGTTTCTTATCTTCATTAAAACAAATAATATATAATCAATTTACTGTCTGATTACCTGTCAATAAGTAGAATGCTGTAAGATTATGTTTGTAAGACTGCTGGAGATCAGAGAAATAGAGTGAGCTATGAAAGAGCTGATTTTAAATCTGCTTCGTGTTAAGCATATCTCAAAAGGTGAAATGGGCGTTACTTAGACAGAGTTCATGAGTATTGTGTGTTTTGTACATCTTCAAAAAAATCTGTAGTAAGAATATGCATTCTCTTGTTCGAATGTTCCAAGATGGCCATTCCATACTCTTGATATTCCTAATTTTCATTTTGAAACTACCTATTTAAATTGGAGTTTGCTTTCTGTACTTATTTCACCTGTAAGCATTTAATCTAACAATTCATGTGATAGATACACGTACATTGAATCAGACCATTAATTATAGTCTGCCTAATCAGAAATGCTCTAAAAGTCATTACAATTACATGGGAAATCTGTGTTTAGGATTCTGAAAATTTGTTGAATAAATTGGCGTCGGGAAATTACGATAACCCATGTACGAGATGTTCTTATTTCAAATTATCACTATCTAATAATCACATTCCAAATTAAAAATTCTTGAGTCAGTTTTTTATTTACTTCAGAACGCGTTCATGTGTTGTATTATCGTCAGTTACAATATAAGCGATGCAACTTGGTTGGCACATGTGTATGTTATATTTTAAAGGTTTTCAAAATGCAGAGGATCGCATATTGCTGTAATTTAGGTTACGTACGCACAACCAAGCTAAACCAAAACAATGAATTGATTAGCAATAACTGCTTGCAACATAAGAGTACAATTTGCTTACTGATATGGCTAAAAAAATACACAAGAATATCGGATAAAACGATTATTTTGTATAGTAAGTAGCAAATCATAAAAGCGAACTTAATACTGTCATAACATAATTTTGCAGCAACAAAACAATGCATGCAGTGTAATAATTTTGAAAACTCAACATACAAACCTTATATTCAATGTCAAAGTTTCATGTTAGTTAAAACGAAACGAAAACATTTTTCAGTTCAGTAAAAAGCAGTATATGGATTCCTTCCGTAGCATATTTTACGTAAGTACAATTTACACCTTCTCACAGGTTTCATACAGAAAATAAGAATCGATAGCCACAAACTTTATTTTGAAGTACGAGATTAACAGTTACGGAATTATGAAAATATTTAAGACTAGAATAAACGTAGGATGAGTCAAATAACCACAATTTACAATCATTACAATGATGCGTCACGATCGCAATGTTTTGAACATTATAACGTGCAAATGTCTAAAAATACAGCAGCAGAAAACATGAAGAGTCATTGAAATGTTCCGGATGTTGAATTCCTCTGGCATTCCAAATTAGAATTCCGTTGAAATTATCAACCGCTCCGCAATCTCAACTTTTCTTCAGTTCTACTTAGGTACCTTACATTTTACATACAAGTCATTAAAAGGCAATTGAGGAAAATTGTAAACCATGTAAAAGATTCAAAACACTATAAATAATACCGCACAATAAAATACAAAACATTTTAAAGACATATTTGCGATGAAGTTAATGCTGAATAGATTAGGTTTTTCTTCAATTGTGGAGGCATCTCCATTCCATCATTAATCAGGATTTATAACGTCATGTTATCAATCAACTGTTAAATATATTACTGCGAGTAATAGCGTAGCCGTTGTCTTCCTTTAAAGCTTCTTTTTTACACTAGAAGAGCGTCCGATCCTGAAACTAGCCATAAGTACAAAACACGGTCTTGTAAATCCATTTCCAGTTACATCCGTAAGTTAATTAACGACCGAAAAGCTTTTTTAAGCTGGCTCACTTTATGCTAACTGAAAAATCCAGGGTGTGTGGTGAGTGTTGTACAACTACATTAACTAAATCTGGAAACTACTCTCGGTCTGTGATTTGTCATAAATAATAATTTTCATAATAATACGGTGTATGTATATCATTTAGCATAATATATCTGTGATCTATGTTTCTTCTACTGCGTGGCAAAAATAACTTTTAGATACGATTTCTGCGCGAGGTGTGTTAAATATTAAGTTTCCTTCCGTCTCACCTAACAAGTTCGCCATATTTATCTTCCTCTTCCGGATAGGTAACTGATATATTCTGCAAAAACAATAATTTAATTAGCTCGTATTCACCGGTGCGAGGGATGACAAGTTGACAAGTTCAAGTTATGTAATGTTTGACATTATAACGTGCAAATGTTATTACAATATAATGATATACTTACAAATATATTGTTATTTTCTGTTTGTACAGCAGCATTTTCATAATTTAAAGAATTCAAATAGCGTTCCTTATGTTCTAAGTCGACAGGATCGCCTGGTTTGATGGCGATTAGGTCGCTACTTTGACGCCTAGTTATGTGCAACTTTTCCCCTTTAGTTCCAGAGTTCAGACGTTCCACCTCTTTGGTCAGTCTCATAATAAGCTCGTCCTTCTCCCTTTCTCGTTTTTCTTGCGTTTCAAGTTGTATCTGAAGATGCTCCAGTTTGCTTTTTAACCCATGAAACTCTGACATTAACTCCTCAATCAAAGGCACCGGAAGACTACTACCACCATTGTCTAAAGTACGGAACTCGCAGTTTTCAAGTTCAAATTGTTTATGTAATCTGGTAACATTCTCAATGGTAAGACCAACGACATGATCTTTGTTAGTCGTGTTCTGATTTGGTGAAAGACTAGTCGAATTTGTTAAGACAGATCTAACATGGGGTTTTGCTAAAGGAAGCTTCTTTTCTGCTGTTGTTATACGACATTTTGCTGTAACTGTCGTTGAAGAAATCGGGGATTTAAAACTGCTAGTTGTGAGTCGTGGTATACTTGTGTCTCCAGATGGATATCTTACTGGTGTTTTACTGTGTGCGCTAACAACGGGTTTCGAATTAGAATTACGCCTAGGAGATTTTGGGTGCCGCACAGTTCGTACTGAAGACGGTGATGCCGTAGTGTCACTGGGAGAGCTTCGCACATCCAGCATTTTAGCTGTTTCATCCAAAACTGTTCGTTTGATATCTGAAAACTTAGAAATTTGATCGTTGCTGCTTTGAGATGTTGGCTTATGGCTAGAGATGTCTGAAATCGCAGAATCGCTCGTGAGTTCACCTAAGATTCTGAAATGTAATATTGCATTGAATGGTGGAGATCGCTCGTGAGTTCACCTAAGATTCTGAAATATAATATTGCATTGAATGGTGGAGATGGTTAATAAACTTGTAAAGAATACGTAAATGATGTTTAATTTGCATGCGTACATGAATGTACGTACACGTACCTATTCTGGTCGTGGCTGTGGTGGCCGGCATGATCCAGCATAATGTCGCACGATAGTGATAGTAAGCTTTCTCCAGATGAACTAGGCGAGAGCATCAAAGATGAATCTATTGAAAAATTAGAACATTTTCATCAGAAGGGGAATATAAAAAATATTTAACTAAAGCTATCAATCATATATTCGAGAAACATACACTCAATGTGGAATCTTGGGTAAAAATACACACTTTATCTCTAAATAATATTAGTTCAATTTACTTAACACTGAAGTGTCACTATAGGCAGAACGTGATGAAATCGTGCACTGGTTTTCTTGAAAATTGAGATATAAGTAACAACAAAAACAAAAGAATTATCAAGGTAAATATTAACTTCGGCGATGCTTTTTCATCATGACCTTCATTTTTCTGAACACTATAAATAACTAACTATAAATCAAGGTATGTTAGTTAGTATTTCACTCAGAGCCAAAATGAGGCAAATGAGTCACAAACCTAAAACTTTCGCAATAACTTTATAAAGTCATGACCATAGAATAATGAAAAAGTTATTCTAGACCCATTCTAGATTTTTAGACGATACGTTTATTAATTTAATTTTTATCTACCCTTCACCTTTACAAGTAGAAGAAGATTCTATGACAACTGGACAAAAGTCAAGAGTGAAAGTCATCGTTCTGAAAACCCACCACATTGTACACACGAATGAAAATGAAAAACCTTACTGACTTTTGAATGAATGCCAGTGAAAAGGTCATTGGAATTCTATATGGTGTATGGAAGGAAAGGAAATCTATGCAAAAAGGTAAGCCATAAAACGTGAGTACTATCTCGACTCGATGCTATAAACGGATTTTTGAGTTGCTCTTTCACTCACTTCTTATACTCATGGCATCATTGCACTTTCACTTAATGTAAGTGTGCTCGGATGTCGGAGCTGTACTAAAATAAAAATTTGTTTTGAATGTAGTTTGTCCATAATTCCACTATATCTGGAATTGCACAGTTTTAAATCGAAGCAAAGTGCACTCTAAATTACTGAGCACATACAAACTAACCGGTTAGTACTTATGATTTTGTTCTTAATACCTTGATACCAAAAATGTGTAACAGTTTATTGATATCCGACCATGATAGGCATGCTAGCATCAGTTCTGATTATGATAAGTTCAAGGTTAAATTTGATTTCTGGATCTATACCGATTATATGCAGAACAATTTTGCGTAATATTCAGAGATTCAGCTACAATTCACTCGTCTTTATGCACGAGGTATGTTGTTTGTAATTCCAAATCCCCTTAATTGAGGCTTATCTTATAAATCATGCAAAGGGATAATATTAGTTGATGGGACTTTGTAAGATACAGTATCTAATCTAGTAAGTCAAATGGGATGCAGAAGTCCGTGACTGAAATATGGATTTCGCACACGAGACATGAGGAAGATGACGACATGAGGTGACTCATTCATTGTGGAAAAGCTACCTCACCAAACAATAAAAAACAGGCAAAGTAAACAACCTAATGATTGGCACTAATGTGCTTACATCAATGCTCCACGATACAATAAACATAACAAAGAAGTCAGAACAAAGTGGTCCGTTAGCCTGAGCAAAAATATACATAAGAGGGGAAAAAGGTGTTCTGTGTGAGACAGTCGTGACTGATGATGGCATCAATGACCATGAGACTTTGTTACAAATTTCCTTATCTCAATCTCCTATAAAAATATATATTATTCGTATCATCAGCAAATTTATGTTTACCTATATAGCTATTGACTGTCCATATTTTTGGAGAGAACCATCTCTTATTGTCATTCTCTGCACATTTGAATGACAATTACCTGCTCCAACATAACACAAAATCCAATCGTTTTGAATTTACAGTGGCCACAAGCTTATGAATTTGATTTTTGGAATTGCATATGTACTTATCTCTGCCGACTAGTGCCGACTATAAAGTCAATTGCATTTATATCTGGAACTAGCCTTAGGTTGAGTAAAAAGAAACACATACACTACTGATATTTCCCAAGAGAAATTCAAAAGATTTGTTGATCGAACAACCTGAGAAAATACTATCAATCATTATACTCGCTCGATTGTCACCCTGCAGTTGCACTGCACACCCCGTTTCTTGCCTTGCTGGCTGATATTGTACAAACTTAATGTAAGAACACCGTCTTCAAATTACACACGACGTGATTGCTGTTTATCCTCCGTCAGAGAAGAAATTAAAGTAAGTGGTGAAAACTGAAAATTATCCCAATTAAATAAAACCGCACAAGTCGGTCGATTATCTTAGTAATCATGCTATTGCAACAGTAGTATTTTGTTAGTAATTGTGCACACACGATTTTAGTAGAGTTTTAAAAAAAATGGTTAAAAGAGCAATCAGTTTTCGGCACGCAATCCTGTATGAAATTAAATCCCGGTCGAATATGCTCACCCACACTTTACCCACTAAAGAATCTTCAGCTGCATCTTTAATGGGCAATATCTAGCACACACATACACATTCCCAATTCCGAAATCGCTTTACAGACAAGTATTAGTAAAGCATTTAATATTGTGAATTAAGTACTAAACACGAGCGTGCCTTTATTGTCAGCCATCAGTCAGTGCATTTAATCTAACAAGGTACGAAATACGCAAGCACCAACGAAGCCACAACAATAGATTCGATAACCACCTATCATAGTTGTACTGCAATAGGAACATTATTTTAAATTATACGTAAATATGCATTCCTAAACACATGGGAATTTTTAATACAATTACTTATGACTTAATAATATATTTTAAACTTTAATAGTAGACTTTATGAAGCATACAATGGTGTAACTTGGGTTCCCACTTAAACTGCTATTGTTGTTCTTCTACAATTACAAAAGCTGCTTTGCTAACTTGATAACTAGCTCAGTAAGTCAAAAAAAATTACGACACCAGATTATTCTTGTAACAAACAGCATAGCAAAGGATTCTCAGTTTTCACACGACCAGATCAAAATCTAAGTAACACCTCTGTTTCTTACGCCTGAAAGTTACGCATGCACAAAGTAGAACTCATGTAAAACACCAATCCCAAATTTATCGAATTGTTATTTCATGTCATTTAGTGACAAGAAAAATGTATTTCAATGCCTAATGCCAGCTAAACTTAAGAGTAATTAAATTAAAATGAGCATACCCCGCCATTATAAAATGTGCACTGAGCATGAACACAGCACAACAACATTAAAATATGAACGAATTGCTTTGGTTTGAAACTTTAAAAAATCACTTAACACAAACCTGATTAGGTATAAATATAAACATGACCACTTCCAAATGTTGCATCCAATTGATAACATTTTCAATTTTTAAATGTTAACGATTTAGATAACGATTTAGAAAAAATTCTGCACATGCACATCAAAACAAAAACGGTGTAAGTCGACGATCGTATCGTATCGTATTTAATTTGTAATCAAATGGCAAGCACACACACATTCAAACACCAAATCTTCTTTCTGTAGCACACACTTCAGACAGAATGACTTTACTGAGAGAGAAGTATGAACATTAACAGAATATGTTTATTAAAACACAATCTACGATCAGTATACGATGTGTCGTGGAGTAATTGCGAAAATGCAATGACGACGACCACTTGTTAATATAATGGACATAAATATTAAATATATGTACATATTGTTCGGTACGCTTAACAATACATGTGTGACACAGTACTCTTATAATAATTTCAACAGAGGACTTTGCATTTTTATGGCTTGATTACATTACTAAATACGTAGGAGGAACTGTAAACATATTCACGCTGAACTCACTTCTCCCAAGTAAGTAGTCATCCGAAACAGACCGTGCTCTCATTTTAATATATTTCTTCATGTTCCACTTCATTCATACGAAAATGTAAAAATTTTCTTTTAATAGTTCATAAAGTTTGAATTACAATTTACAATGAGTGCAGATTCGATACATTTCATTGGTGCATTGCTCAGCATTGCACGTTAGCTATAGGGTACCCAGAATAGCTAATGAAACATTTAGGGATCCTAGTAGATATCCTGAAACATTCCATCAACCATTCATCCTTTAATGCATCCCTATTAACGCCAACGCACCGTTTGCGCAGAACAATTGGTTATTTGTTCATCACAACATCGTTCATCCATACTCAATACACATCTACAGAATCACGAATCATGAACATGTGATAACATACCTCATGGTCAAGTAGTGACCATCTGGATATCTTTACCGCAATATCGTATCAGAGAGTCGTCTCGCAAAAGTCGCGAATCACGGCCACCATTTACACATTACACTCTCATTTCACATTTACTCACTCAACTATATACCTGCCTGCTTTATACTTATACGGAGCAGCAAAACTGTTGTCCTCACTCCTCACGCTCGCGTTTGTACATCGTAGAGCACTTACACGAGCAGAGTTCACTTACAATGACATGACATAAATGAAAATTCTCTGTATGATATGATATATCACTTACATTGTCAACATCGCTTCATAGAACAATGTCATACACATATTTGCCCTACACGAATTCCTTTCATGGTTTATAAGCGTAGGCTCACAGAATCTCTATTTGACTGACAAAAGTGGCGAACGCTACGTAAGTCCAGGTAGACTACTATATTACACAATTTTGTGAGAGAAAAAAACGTACAGCTTTTCTCAATCACTTTATCAGACTTAATAAGAGGTATTATATAGCTAGCTTCGTGGAACCTAAATCTCTACTGACACTGACATTAAACAAGAAATAAAGATGCACATGTAGGTAAGTGCAGACCAAAGTGAACAATCTTTCTGAATGAATGATGTAGAATGCAGATAGTTCCATTTGCCATTTACGTCACTAGTAGTACGAATAAGGTAATCCCAATCAGTATGATTCCAACAACATGTACATGATTTTCATGATATGATGAAATGTTATAAGTTGAGTGGAGTGGTTTAGAGGATCTTTATGAATATTGCTAGCACACTCCTCACTCTCATCCTCACAACTCAACTCAAACGGATGAGAGCCTTTTAAGCACTATGAAACTAGAAACATTGCTAACTGCAACTTCATCACAATCACAACATCTGACTATTTGATTGGTGATGGAACTTACACTATCCCATGAAGCAGATAGCTTGCAAAAACACGCAGGAGCAAATCTTTATTCCAGCGAGTAAGTATAAAAAGTTGTAGTCGTCAATCGTCTCGCTATGGTATGCTGGCCATGACCATGAATATTAAGCAAAATGTTAATATTTGGGATTTGGGAGCTCAAGCCAAAGTCAGACAGACATTAACTTACTAGAGCAAGAGCATTACCATTACTACCTGTATCTACTTTTATTTTGTATCTGCGAAACAAATATAATGGGGTGTGATTTTATCAGTTTTATATGTGGATGTATTAAAAACCCAAGGGGTAAACTCCCATCCCAAAAAATACTTTTTATTTTTTGTGATTTTTGGTTGTTTTGGCTCGACGGTATTTTTGTAAAATTCTCAATGCATTTCGAAACATGCTACGTTGTGTGCTGACCTGACATCAACTTATGGAGTCATTTAACACACAAAGTATTAAAAAATACTTGTATGAAAAAAAATGATATAAAATGTTAAATTTACCTTTAAAAGTTAACGTTAAATCCGGTTGGTCAGATATTTCATCATCGATAAGATACTCTGAGTCTGAAATTACTACATGGTCTCCAGCACCATCTTCATTGGTACCCATAGAGCTAGTTGATGTTCCCGAGGGGTCATGCTGTAAGGGATAACCGACTTGGTCATGAGTCATGCTGGAAATATTACTAGACTCAGGGCTGATACTGCCTTCCCGTTGCAGTATACTGTCATTTATAGCATAAGCTTCTGCGAATGAACTTTTGGTATCCAATTGGTGTTTGGACCCTTTATTCCTAACAGTCCATGTCAGGTATCGCTGGTCCACGTCACTGCCTGGCTGCAAACCGGGTTTATTAACTTTCTCCTCTCCTTGGTGCGTTTTACAAACTGGTTCTACAGAAGGGTGTTTTCTGATCGTGTATGTAGCACTGCGCATAACCCCTGGTCGTCGTGAGCTTGGTGCGATTGACCGATTTTTCTGTTCTCCTTTATCTACTCCACCACCACAGACTGATGATGGTTTAGCTACTCCAACGGAAGCGTCTCCAACCTTGGATTGATATTGTTCTGTTCGCTGTTTTACCATTCCAGTAGAAACTCCTTGAAACCCGCTTTGCAGTACACCAAACGATTTGGCAGTCTCGGGTGGTTTAGGTCGATTTTGATACAAGCCAATGGTGTAAAAGGGTTTTGTTTCTTCAGGTTTTTTAACTGCAATTTTTGTTAAACTACTTTTAAAAGAGGATACACTTTTCGTTGAGGCTGTTAATACGGGCTTTACAACACGTGGAATTCCTGGGGGTTGCGAGGAAGGAAATTTTCTCGGCTGGAAACCGAATGTTTCTCTCCGTTCAAGATTAACACCGACCTCAGGTTTACCAGTTAATTTAGCTGTAATAGGAACTGCAGAGAAACGAAGTGGTTCAGATGACCTTCTATTGCTTCTTGTAGGGACTGGTGATGATTGAGGTCGTAATGATTCAGTTCCTGTAGATCCATCAAAGAAGTTTGCTGCAGGTACCCATTTCCCACTATCGAGATTAGTAGGTTGTTGATGAAGACTGGTTGCTGGTTTAATTCGAGAAATTGTGCCCTTTTGTGTTGTTTGATCGTGTTCCGACGGAACCGAATATAATTTAGGTAGTCCGGAGTTGACATTGTTAACCGATTTTACAACGGTAGACTTGGGTAAGGGAATAGCACTTCTACTGATGATCGAAGTTTGACGACTCATTTTTGTTTTTCCAGCGGTCGTGTCTATTGAGCCGCCTTGTGAAGATTGCTCAGAAGTTCCCGTAATATTCGAATTTGAGGAGTCTTCAAGGAAAAATTTTAATCTCAATTGTCGATTTTCTTCCTTGCGGGCATTTATATTTCTAAAAACCTCTGGATCTGAGGTTTTACTGAACTCATTATCATATTTTGGACTAAAGACGGCGCTTTCAACTGACTTTGAAGTTATGAGTGTATAAGGAGTAGTGTTTTCATTTATATCACCCTTTTTAAAATCTTTAATTAGGTTTTCAGATGAGGATTTTACAACGTGTTGTGATTTCTTAGACGCTTCATTTAGAAGGGTCTGCCTGTTGCTGGTAACATTTCCCATTGTCTGATTTGTTCTTGTTGACAGGCATTCTTTTTCGGAAACTTTGTCTCCTGAAATATCGCCATTTGTCTTCCGTGGTAACTTACAAGATGGAAATGTCTGATTTTCCGGAGTTGATGTAGCAAGGACTTTTCCAGGTACTAATTTGGAGTTTCCCTGCTTGGGGGATAGGGTTACTCTACAGATTTGTTTTTCTTTGATTTGTTTAGAGAAAGGTTCTGGAGCTGGTGAAGGATTTTTTGGTTTTCTTCGTAAAAAGCCTTTTGAGAACGATGAAAGCTGTGAATCTGTTGATTCACCTCCAGCTTCAGCTTTACTAGTTGATCTGCCAAATAAGAAGAAAGGCTTTTTACGAGTACGACTAATATTGGAGGTACCTGGAGGTGTGCCCTCCAAAAATGTGACAGTCTTGGAAGATTTTTTGGCACTTGACACAGTCTCCCGAAAGTAGCTCTTAGCCGGCGAACCTTTCATGTCCCCATGTTGATTAGCTGGAGCTGGGGTGAGAAGTGTAGTAATTTTTAAAGGCAATGTGGATGGAGGAGAGTTCTTTGAGACAAGTAATGGACTTCCACTTTCTGGGTTTATTCGACGACCAGCAATCTATAAAATAAGAAAAGGAAGCATATATTAACAACTTAAATAAAAACTGGTTGTAGAGGAAAATGAGCAGATAATGAATACTAATATTTATTGGTTTGTACTCCAGCAAAAAAGTTACCATTTTTCCCAACTTACGAATCCTGCAGAGACTCTCCTCTCTCAAAACTTACATATAATTATTAAGGTTGGCGTGCAAAATTTTCCCTGCTTCATTGTCTGTATTTTTGCAGATTTAAGAGAGAGAGCTCACACAATTCAAATAAAAACATATTCCCAATTATATCCTCCAGTGTTTAACGCTTACATATAGTCAACAGTACGATGATACTCTGAACTCATACATGCATTTCACTAATCAGATAATCCTCTGAAAGCGTTTCAATATTCAGTATTACGTGCGAAAGTTAATACTACAAAATCCCTCCAATATATTAAATAATGTTCGTGGTTTTAATTACGCGCAGGCTCTGAGAGCTTTAGATGTTGCACACAAACCATATGAGATTGTCCTGCCTATATTTATATTCGATAATTATCGAAAGTCAACTAAACAGCAGGTCACACAGGTGGGATATCCTTCCTTCATGATAAACGTATAATTCAGTAAACATGAGATTGTGCAGGTAGCACACCCCACCCTTCGAATATATTGAATTTGTAAGTAGACCCATAAAACATAAAACAGTTTTAATTTTAATGTGCTCTTCTCATTTCACATTTACAAACTCTTTTATGGCAATAACCTTCCCAGCATTCTTCCACTCAATAGTAAAAACCTTTTCATTGATTTTAAACATTGCCAATTTTCTACGGATTACTGTAGATTGTACAGTCGCTTTGTACTTTTGGCATCAATTATCTTTTATCATCGTAGAACACCTGCTAAAATCTCTCACCTTCGTATTAATAGATGAGCTTCTACCATTATTACCACAGCGAGAGATCTCTCGCTCTAAAAAATGGCTCAACTGCACACATATAACCAAAAAACCTACAGATTCTTCGTAAAAAGCTATCTTCTCCTGTTCAACTTTGAAAACTTAGGTTTTTTACAACTTATTAGAAGTTTGCAATTATATCCAACTTGAAATACGCCACTGTAAAACCCTGCGAACGCTGTAAAAATGAGATAAAATATATGTACACTTTTGTAAGTGAATCTAAGTAAGTCGGAGGAATCTTTTCTCTACACAACAATGAAGCACAATTGAGGAGGAAGATAGACACACATTTAACTGACCACATATTTTACCAAAAATATTACCTTGTTAGTTTAGTTAGAATGGCACTAAATCGAAGAATTCCTCTTTTATTAAGTTATCATTATGATGATAAACTTTTTTCAACTTCTCTCCCTTCCCTTCGGGACGAATTGAAATTTTTTCCTTTTAATTTACATAAAGAGTCATTCAACACTGAAAACTGCATTGTGGGACCTTCCGTTAATTATAATAAAACATGGTATTCTCACTCAAACATGTTATTATAAACTTACGACGCCGTATCAATTTAGATTAGAAAATTTCCCGTCTTATTAATTGAGATGAATATAGTCATCTGGATGTTTGAAAGAGCCCATTGGATTCCTATTATGGGAAGCGTGTGATGGCTCGATAAAAATGCATTTTATTTCGCTATTGGCATATAGCACATAAGAATACATGAATATGAACACCATCTTCACATGTGAGTCTCTATAAAGTAATACTGTAAATAACAATACATATGTACAAAACTGTGTACATTCTTTATACTTAATAACACACATCCCAAAAAAATCCCTGAGCTAACATCGAACAGAAAGAAGTGCTTTTAAATGGACTGTGCAGCACAGTAATACAATGTGCACAACAGTGTGTGTGCATACTTTCCTCGATTTTGAAGTGAACGTGTGCAGATAGACGATAGACTAGGCTAGATTCCTTCGAAACTGAAACCTTCATTTTTCTACATTTTACTCTCGCTCTCACGTGCATTGTAAAGTTATAAAGATTAACAGCATATTATGCATGCGGAAAACACACAGCACCACGATCGTGCTCACTAATAACCATATTCTTATGTAGGTACGGAACATAAAAGGTCTTTTCATGATAATGCACAGTTCACTAGCTGATAGCGTTAAAAACATGTCGCCCTGTTCTCCTTGTAGAGTATTTCATTCAATTAAAGGCATCTGAGGGATCTCATAAGTATCATATTATTACAGTGAGCATTTCTCATCCAACCATACCATTAAAAAAAGATCGAATCCTTTGACCTCCAGGTTTACTAACTAAATCATTTAAACAATGAGAAAGTATTCTCAAAGATAAAATTACAGCTGGCTTTGCTCCATTGAAAGTTTTTAAATTAAAAAGCGCTTTGCATGTAAATTATTATGCTGATTTGGGGATCATATAATTTTGTTTTTTGTTTCATACCTATCGGATTGCACTCATTTTGTTCAGGAAATTGCAATGAAGATGTTTGAAATTTTTGTGGCTGGCTGATCAAGTTTCAGACAGTCTGGTTTCATTCAAAACGACAGCTTTTAAAAATGTGAAATGAATGAACATGTAGTTACATGTCTATAAAAGTTTCATAGATACAAACAACAACACTACTTCAGTATCCTTGCAAGAGTACATAAATATTTTATCTGCTATGCATATCTATTATTGTTTATATGTACTTTTTTATGGCCAGAGTACTAAAACAGGCTCATATAATCCTAGTGTCGTAAGCCACAAGAGATGAGTCATCTCATCATTTCATGTAGATTTCATAGTCAGCGTCTAGCGTGTCAAGCTTTGTACAAAGTAAATTTTATGCACATCCATCTGACTAAAAATATAATCTCAACTCAATACGTATTTAGCCGGTGGGCCCAAGAAGGATCCATGTTTGTTTACTGATACTGATATGTTATATCATATCGCACCAAGTTCTTAATACTAGTTTTTTCATTAACTAAAACTACCATGCTTTACACGCCCACTTCACAAATAAATCACGACCACATAAATTCTCAGCAATCCCCTTTTTACTCTAATGTTAACATTTTAAAAAGAAAGATTACAATTGTGAAAGCTATTATTACCTTTTTCTGAGAGAAAGCCGTAACAAACTTCAATGCAGGATTGCCTCTCGACGGTGATTTATTAGACAGATCCAGGGCTTGTTCACCTGAAGAATAAGTACTCGAGAAATTGACGGATCTTGTTGCAGGGATAAGGCCAGGATAATTTTCTGTGTCCGGTGTTGTAGGCACTGAGTCAAGTGTTCTTTTAGATCCGCAGGAAGAAACGCATTGACCCATACAAAAAGAGGTGTGTTGCCAATGTCGTATCATCCAAATGTGAATTCCATACAAAACCAATGCATGTATGCATGTGATGCAGTAGAAAAGAAAATGAATTCAACAACTACTTCCTACATGGTGCTCGACAGTTTAACATGAATTTAAGAGTCATATATGCTTTGAGCAGAAACCTGCACCATTCCCACGAGGGTGTTATACATATATATCCTTTTCCCGTACGATTCAGTACCTAAATGCACTTTTGACTTTTTATCCTGCAAACAAAACTGCAAACAATATCCTCTCTGGCTTCTCTTCAGCTCACACTTGATACCTATTTATACTCCTAAATAATATATTCTCACTTCCTGACTTTAACTTTGTAGTTTTACGAGAAATTCTAGTAAAATATTTTCTTGCACAAAGTAGAGCATGGTGAAAAATAGGTTAGACACAAGACAATGATGGTATTACTACCTAGTTTGTACTCTACTCCATTTCATTGTTTTAGAGCTAGATTCCGCAAAATTCGGTATTTTGATGGCGCAGAGAGATACCCTTGTGGTTTAGTGGATGAGATCCAATTTTAGAAGGCGAAATGGTTATATTTTATGTGGTAACTATATTTCTAACCATATGTGAATTCTCCAAACGGATGTTTTCCTCGAGGTTGAGCTAGACGGATATTTGATAAATATAAACTAAATCACTTTTGTCCGGAAAAATCCAATGTTGTATGAAAATTACAAATTTATCCAAATATAATTTCCCAAATTTATTTTATGCGGAATAAACCTAGATTTAGTTAGGAAAAGTAGACGTCTAGTCTAGGATGCACGTTGATGGGATTGAGGAACACGGTGAAGATCCCATCTGGGTTAGAAAACATTCATAAATAGGCTGTATATTACTCTTCTTCGAGCACCTACGCCTTGGTTTTTTTATCGACACATAACATTACATACACATACGTCCTCGCCTACGTTCACAACCACGCAGTCTAAAAACTGGAGTTTTCGTTGGGAAAAGGAGCTGTGGCGAGAAAATGCACAAGCCTTCCTAATATTGTGCAATTCATATAAACGAGCGTATCCCACAGTAGTGAGCATATAATGTAACGTAGTTTACCAGATCTCACGCAATGTAAAAGGGAAAAGCCCGAGAAAGTGAAAGAGTTAGGGTGAATGCACAGAAAGTGGGCGCTGTTGAAAAGTTTCCGCTGTGGTTGTTTGATTTTCTCCAGTGCTCTCCAGAAGGCGTCACGGATATTTATGAATATTGTGTGTAGCTGCTCGGCTCATTTTGCTTTCATACATAAATCGTCGATAGTCAACAAGCAAGATTTTATTTCTTGTCACATTGTCCCAGTTAGGTTGATCATGGGAATGTTCATTTACATGCCATTCACTCATTATCACTTCTCCTTACACAACCAATACCCCGAAAGTTATGCTTGGAACAACACTTCGGTGTGCTTTTACGGAAACTTTCAATAAGAACAAGGCAATGGTAGGATAAACCATGGCATTATGGCATACACACGTATATGCGCGTATATACACGTGGGTTAAAAATGCGCCACACAGTATTAATAAAGTCAAAGCAATATGAACCAGGTTTTCTTTCTCCTTTCTTGAGTTTCTATGCGATTGGGTCGTGAGTTAACCATGACAACCAAGGGCAAAGTTGGCAAACAAATATCCACTGGTATTTCACTTTAGATGGTCGGAAAGGAAAAATATGAGCTAAAATTGTCGTAAATTACTGTATTGTTTATCAATTTATCAATGGCTGAGCAGACCTTGAGCAGGTGCACGACTACCCTATAAAAATATATGCATACTTTTCCGTCATCCTGGCATAAAAACCGTCCAGAAGTCAAAAAAGCTGAATACTTTTCCAAGTATTTTTCCAAGTAGCACCTTTTGACAAAAACAAAAAATTCACTAGTCTAACCACGGCACTTGGCATTTTTACCGATTACATCTGTCCTTTCTTGGTGTTGAGGTCAGGTCCAAACCAAAAAAATACACCTGGCTAAATGCTTTTAGATTACGTGTTTTCAATGCCGGTTTGTTTTTCAAACTACGATGTAGTGTTCAAAAAAGCACACGTAGTAGATGGATCACCAGCCACTATAGACATCAAGTAGTTAACTCAAACTCTACCCAGTTGTTTACATATATAAGGATTCTATGTGCCTTGGTTGTTTCGACATCAAGAGAAAGCTGTCTTTCCGTTTGTAAATCTTTCATTGCTGCTGCAGCCATTGAATTGTGAGTGCACTTTATTTAAAGTTTGAG
>JAHZNA010000269.1:0-46610 GCA_027743935.1 Sinodicranocentrus sp. ZH6
TGATGATGACTTGGAGGTGAACACTGGGAATTAGATTAGTCTTGAAGAATTTCCGACCATGCACCAGCTTATCCACAAAAACTAGCTGGGGTGTTCTGCTGTTGATATACATTGAAGCTGAGCTTTATTACTTATCATTTTGTAAAATGGCTTTGGAACTGCAGTAACATTGTAAAATTGGAATTGCTGGGTCTGCTAGACCTTTAACATTTAGAGTTATCGGTAGAAATCAGGTTGAGATGGTTAGGTTTAACGATTGAAACATTTCCGACATTAGAGGAACCCATTAAAATCTTTCTTTTTATGGAAATGGGTTTAAATGAATGCATTAATCATTTGTGGTGTAAGGTTTTGCATTACCTAAACCAATTTGGTATTTCTAACCGCTGTGTTGTGAATTGGCTGGTCGGCAAACGTTTAATGTTTTGAAAGAATATAATTAAGACAATTACGATTAGTTTACTACAAGATTGTTTATTTATAACTTACTTTTCTTACCTAAAACCCTATCTATAGCTTACTTTTGCTGTCTAATCTACTTCTGCTCTAGTTGATATCCAACCAGTGGCACTTGTAATTTTACTTAATGCAAAGTCCATGCCGATCTACTGTGTTTTTGGAAATTCCAAGTTCTTAATAAAGTGATATTTCTTATTTATTAGTAATACAAGCTAGCTTTTCATCTTTGTAAAAACTATATCACTGACTGTTAAAGTATGTTTATATTTCCATTCCGCTATATCTATCTTTCTCATGTATGTAACTGTCCAAATTGCTAATTCCGCTCGCAAAATTACATACATAATAGAAATACATCCATACAACAGTCCAAATGTGTGCAGAGATGTTAGTTTGAAAATGCCGAACCGTATCGAACCGTTCTTGCAATGCATGTCGTTCAACCATCTTTTGCATAAAAGGGGGATATTGTCACTTTCAGACCTTCACATTCACACTTTCATTGATCCATACAAAGTGGAAATAGAAAAATCCTTTTTTTCATAGAAAAAAGACTCTGACAGATGACGACGTACACTCTAACAATTGTATCAGCGTCGACAAGCCACTTTTCCACCTCTCGCACTTGAAAGGTTATTGCAAAAATCAAGTCAAAATCGATCTTGTACGCCACGCCAGCTAAATGTCATACTCCCATTCCCACTCCCCCATTGAATTCATCGGCTAGCGTGAAATTGAAAGAGTGACCATACAAGTAGAATAAAGATGGACAGAGAAAAGTGCTGAAACGTCACTGTAATCAATAAAGAGGAAAGCGTCGAGTGAGCTGTGGAGAGTAAGTTACCCCAGGCGTGTAACGGAAATGGCTTAACCTACATAACCAAACAATATTAGAGTTGGGATACCACGCAAGCTACAACCTCAAAGAAAGGGAAGCGTCAGTTTTGCTGATACTATCAAGACGTGCGCTGCATCCTCATTCTCGGTTGTCTTCGATTCTCTCACTTATTTTAAATATCGGGATGACAGCTTATTACCCACGTCAACCTTCTTCCGTCTTGTTTTTTCCGAAAACACTTTAGCTCACAGCCAAGGTGAATATTTATTCGTGCATGACGACCCCATTTTAGGTCAAATTTTCATTACAGCTAAAAGCAACAGGAAGTGAAAACAGCCGTTGTGTTTTCCTATTTGATAATGCATACCAGAAATGTGCACATGGAAGATTACTTCAGTACACAATATTGATCTTTTCTGATCACTTGCCCATCTTAACATAATAATACATAGGCTACAACTGTACAAAATCCTATAAAGACAATAACTGCTCTCGAAATTTCTCATAAAATAGTGGATTAACAAAATCAAGAAAACTTATTTCCCCCAAATAGCTGCAAGATGGTGGCCCTCCACAATGTAAATGACCCATTGCCTTTATCAGATGGGAAGTGGTTGTGTTGTTCAATCTCACTTTTATTTCTATCAACACTTCTAAATACGAGGGAGTCATGCCCTTTTACTCATATCTTCTCCGTCTTAACTTAAACTAGTGATATAAAAGCATACCCTCTTTATGACAACCATTAATCCCACGAGTGGCAATATTTTTCCGAGTTTAATCAACAAGAAAGGGAAAAAGCTATAGTGGAAATGGTTCACGTTTGTGTAATCGGATCATATGGTAGCTTGTTGGTAGCTTTATTTCCTCTCCGCCATCCTTAAGCATTATGTATTTTTGAGTGGTAAACCTCGTAAAACTCACAAGCTCACTGAACATTATTAGCCTTTCATTGGGTAATTCGGTGTAAGTTTTACTTCTTGAGATAACTCATCCCAACCCCAAACCAGCTTAACTATGTCTCCTCATTGACTTTTTTATTGCGGTAGCTACATGTAGCTAGAAAAACAGCATCACACGAGGTCGACGACAAGCTAGAAGTTGAGCAAGGTAAACATAAGATATGGTTCCGTGATAGAACTAAGCTGAAGATTATACAGATGTCATGTCATGATCATATCGTCAAGTGCTTTTCCATCTTAGCATTCTTTCAAGCAAGGACATAAAGCTTTGATTAAATAAACTCACCCTCTCGTAATTTTTATGGGTAGCCTCTTACCAAGAATTAAATGAGGGAGTCTTTCGTAAACACGTCCATATTTTGAGAAATTGCTGAACACGGCAGCAGCAGTGGAGCTGTAGAGAGGAGAACTTAATACAGATAAAACATCAAATAATTTCCTTCCGTGGTCTTTTCCTGTCTATTTTTAACGAAAAGAGGAGGAGGAAAACTTAAAAAATGCTCTGGAGCTAGAAAAAAAAGTCTGTGGAAATAGGTGATATTCAATTGAAAGGAGAATCTTGAAGAGAGGTTCTGTCAGACAAGGGGATGATGTATAGGTGGTATGTATGAATGGTTATATTATATGTACCTGTGTTCCGCTTTCATTATTGAGAGGTATATAGTTGTTTGTAGAAGTGGACATGCAGCAGGGAGCAAGTGGAAGTCCAGCAGGGATAAGTGCACTTAAGGGGAATGAGTGAAACGATTCACTTTGGAGCATGCTGTTCCTCCGTCCCTTCCTCTTTTTTCTCTTTTTTTCCTCTGTGAAACTCTGGCTTTTTAATGGTCATCGTCATGATTTCCAGCTTGTCTGTTGTGTCTAGTTGTTATATTCTGATATGGATCCGTGCAATAAATGGGAATGCTTTGCAACTCCTCTTGTGTCATTTACATGGCTGGAGCTTATTAAAGTGATAGTGTGTTGCCGCATGTGGAAAAAGGAATTGTGTTTTTATTTCTAAACATCCACTCTAGGGATTCAGTAAAGCATGCGTGCTCTGTAAATTAAGTAGGTTGAGATATACTGGAAAAAGTATTTATGTGGACTGTGGAGTGGATGAAAAAAGAGACAGAAAAGTTTTGCAACACTTAACAAGCTTAAGTAGGAAAAAAACTTTTTTCTCCTAACTAGTTGGGTTTATGATAGTTACTTTTGTTCATAGGGGCGTGTTCCTAGTATATTTTCATGGTGAGTAACGTCGCTCTCTTCAGATTTTGTTCTGTGAATGGATATCTGTGCATGTGTATCTATGCAAGTTTTGTTTATTGTAAGTGTAAGCGATATGAGAAATGAAATGATATGTTCCTCCATGCTGCTTTCCTTGCCCTCGCAAATTCTATTCGTGTCGCAGATCCCTGCAAAAAGAAATATTTTTTATGACTTATATTTCTCCACACAATGTAACACTTATTTCTAACCCACATTGTGAGAAGATTTATAAATGGGATGGAATAGGAAGCAACAATGTAGTTATATGATTCTCTTCTTGAATAAATCCTCTGTTCTTGAAAATGATCATGGAATATAATATACTAGAAAACACAAAATACGCAAGTACGCATTATTGGATTTGATGCTTTTATTATACTAATCTTCTTTGAAAAATAACGTTTTCCATAAACGTTCATTTGTTTCATCCTATATTTGATGTTTCATATTACGTAATGCTTCACGATTAAGTAAATTTCTAATATGCTATAACTGTATTTTCTTAAATTCACTGAAAATAATCGCATCTTACATTAGTAGGGTAGTGTATTTTTTATAAATAATTCATAGAAGACGTGATTCTATCTCATAAAAATTGAATAATAAAGATTGTCGAATTAATTAAATTTCCCCATTTTTACCGGTGAGTGTAATGAAGCCAAAGTTTGAAAAAAGTTTTAATCCCAATTTACTTCCATGTAAGATGCCTAGATCCCGAAAAAAGATTGAAAAAGTACGTGAGGCAACCTGAAAATGCTCTCCAGGACCCAACAGGAGTTCCGTCATTGTCATGTAAATTGCTCTATCTAAATAGGTACTAATAAAATATGCATGTAGCTCTCTCTCCTCCGCTATTTCAATAGACGAAAACTCCCTTCTTATCTTAGAAAAGTGTGTATAAATTATGGAAGCTTTTTGCAACCATCTCGAGATTTTATGTACAATATTACAATACCGCTAAGGTTGCTTCCTCTTTCATTCAGGCTTTTTCATAGATCATTGTTGGAAAAAAGTGGAATAAAAAGTAAGCAAAGCTAATTCCATCAAGTGAGCGATTTATGTGGAGAAAGGGCTATATTTATTTTATGTGAAGGAAAATGAGAGTACCTGTGGAGCAGTGGGAGTAGATACGTGAACATAAAGCATGAAGAAAGCTTACAATGCCCAGGCTTATATAAACTCCCCATGTCATATATTTGTCCCTCTTTCTTTCCAGATTGGATTTGTTTATTTGCAGCTAGTTTTTATTTTGTGGGGAATATAACAGGGATGAAATAATAATGGTACTTTTAGGGTTGTTCCAATATGAGCTGTTGCTAAAGTTTTTTTTCACTCATTTTTCTAATAAAAATATATTATGCATGCACGAAAACAACACATAAGTGAAGTAAGAATAGTGACATTAGCATCACCTCCAAATGTCTTCTGGGGTAACCAACCATCACGAAATTCCATAGAATCGGCGAAAATGGAAAACAGTGGGTTTTCAAAGAGGGAAAATCTTAAAAATCATCATTTTCGATCCTAACACACACCCACAACTTCTCCGTATATCAACGTAAAAGTAAGTGGGTAAGGTAAAAAAACATGGACAGAAGTCAGAGGGAAAGTTAGAGTAAAAAATGGACAAATATATATGAATGTGTTCTTTCTTATACACATAAGCTTCACATACATTATATGGCTTCATTTTTGTTTTCTTCTTAACGAGGGAAGAAAGGATTGTCAGGGATTTGTGGGTGTGTTTGTGGTAGTAGAAGACATTTTTACGTTCACCCGACTTTCCAAACTGCACTGAGTGATATGACGGCGAACACTGACAATGAGAAAGAAAAGACGACAATTCAACTCTTGCAATGATGCTAACAATTCTCATTCTCTGACTTTACCCGTCGTCTCTGTCCTCCTCCTTGTAATACTTTCCCCTGTGACATTGTCAACATGTTGAGAGAAAGAGTGAGCTTAAAATGTGTGGAGCTGTTAGTTGTATGAATGTATACATGCCTAGGTGGGTCGTTGAAAAGTGCTCAACTACTCAGGAATAGTTTTGCCAGAAGCTAAGCTCCGCTATTATACGTTGCACACTACTCGTGTACCCCCGCCAAGTTACCTTCAAAAAGGAGTAGTGGTGAAAGCGGTGTAGATGTTTTTCATGTATTTCCTTTATAAGAAAAAAGTAAGGCTTGTTTTCCCCACGCCAAACTGTAAAAGCGAGATTGACTTCCTTTTCCCTTCTATTCCCAAAACACCACCGCCAACAACCACCAACACCAACCAGAAGTATCTCTACTGACGAGGAAATACATGTATACATGTGGACCCAAACAGATATATTTACGAGTAGATATTTCACACTCGTATGAAATAAAAGCAGTGTGTCTTTCCACCCAGAAAACTAGCCATATTATTCCGGATCCCTCATTCCCCATATTTATACAGTCTCCTTTTCTCATGCACAGGAGTAATATAAAAAAGAGAAGGAGAGCAACAGGCGGATTCCATTTTCTTTCTTTCCCTCTTGTTCTAAGCTGAGAGTTTATACTTGTGACTTTCTTATATAAGTATTTCTCCTTGTGGTGGAAGATAAGAGAACTGGCGACTTTTCTCTCTTTCTGTCTGAGTTTTCTATAAGAGTCACATTTCTTTCTGGATGACTGCTGTGTGACTGCGTCACAGTGGCAGGAGCAAGATCCCTTCTTTTTTCTAATATTCACTGTGTACATATGTGTCTGGCTTATGAACAACACATAAAGATATCCCTATTTTACTATCTAGATTTATGCTTTTCTATTTTATGATGATGGTATTTTATTGTGGTGTGGAGAGGAAAAGGGAAAAATATGCTTTATTACATGTGGGACACAAATTTTCCTTTTAGGACTGCTTTCCAATGGATTTTTTTCTCTCAAATAGCTTGCCATGTAATATATTTTTACGTTAGGAGAAACTGTCTACGTAAGACATGTTGCATATTTTCTCTTTGCTGGAATCTACTCAGTAAGGAGAGAAAAGTGGCTGGATGGTTTTTATTAAAGAATTTAATTTCATCTACTTCCTCGCAATTTAACTTTGTCAGATCAAATATGAGAAAGAGCACTTGAGTCGTGTTACGAAAGGACTTTGGATTTCCCATGTCAATGCGGACTTTCATAAATATATGGACGCTAACTCTCAAAGGGTTCTAGATGACGTCAGAAAGAGAGAGCTGACGCATCAAGTGTCTCGGAAATTGTTTGACTGGATGAGAAACTTCTTCTCTTGCTACCTTCCATTATTTTCACTTAAGCAGGATGTGCTCAAGGAGAAGGGGGAAAAGTGATAAAGATGAGAGGAAGTCAAGTGTCGCCTTTTTCTTCTCCACCTTTCGAGCGAACCTGTCGAGAATACAGATATTTTTTTATTAGACAAGGGGACCGCATAAATCAATGTAAGACTCATTTAGTGCATACCACGAATTACTCTAGGGAAAGGGAACGGTACTCCATGTAAAAAGATTACGCAATGTATAACAATTCCCCCTTAGTCCATAGTGCACACAAGAATTTTGGAAGGAATTCTTGATGACATATTTTGGAAAATATCTTCGGGGAAGATTTATACAGCAACTGCACTTAGTTTCCTACGATTATTATAGAGAGGGTTTCTTCGAGGAGGAGGATAAAATGTCGGAATTTGCTTCAGGTTGTTAAGCGTACACTAAACTGGAGAATGAACGAACGAAGAGAAAGTATCTGGTTGGTTGGAAGTCGATAATTGAAAATGTAGAATTCGGTCATGCTGAAGATTCCTTTGGTGGAAAAATAGGGATAAGGTTGCAAAAGACAGTAATCCAGTACAACTCGAAAATACTTATTGGCTGTGATGTGAAGATAAATTGGTTCTTTTTCCCAATCCCTATATATATTTTTGAGTCGATTGAAAAACAGAAAAATAACCATTACAAAGGATGCTTTTATACACACAAGTCTTCTTAGGTAAGCGGGAGGAAATGTGCCGAAAAATAATTCATCTTCAAACGAAAGGAAATAAAATGTCTCCTCTCATATTTCCCCTTTTTCATTTCGCTTCTTGAGAAAACGAAAGGCTCAAGTGTTTTTTCAGATGAAAAGCTGTACAGGCGGAGAAATCCTTGAAAAAGTAACCGATTGCTGTCAAAGCAAATAAATACTATAGTGTTTCTCCAAGGCTTCCTTCCCCTTGTCTTACTCTTCAGCTAAACTAAAAAAATAACGGAATAAAGGCTTTTGTATTTTTTCTTCAAAGGCTGTTGTTGACTTTGTAGAAGAGGGATCTTGTGTGTCATGTCCTTCTCGAGTTGAGGGTGACTGTTCGCTTTCTAAAAGATTTTTTTGAATGTATGTATCTGTATTTGGGGGGTTGTGGTTCGGTCTTGTCTCCCTGTGGATACTACCTTTGTACAGGGAGTAAATTAAATCCATACATGAAAGCGAACAATCCAATAGATTTTTGTCTCCGAATTTAGAGACCTCCTTTGACTTGAATAAGTTCAGAGGTGGAGGTTGAAGGAGGTGAGAATGTTTGCAGTGACAATGATTGGAGTTTGTGATTGAGGATGATTCCTTCGGGAAGTTGGCCATCAAATTTCCCTCCCAGTTTTTGACAGAACTAATGTACTATCCTATTCTTCAAATCATTTATGCTCAGAGACATACACATACGCATGGTTCCAAGAATGCCCCACTGTGTAACTTGTTGGTCGGTTTCTGTTAATTAATTCAGATATTTGAACTATTTTCCATATAATAATTGCAATTTAATTCTATCTGTATTTTTTCCAGCCATTGTTATGGAACAAGTGGGAGTCGACTTGCTCTCTTTGGAGAAAAGGTTAGTAATTAAAATTAATTTACTTTGACACGATTTATTGTTCATGGAGGGCTGCACAATTGCATTTATAGAGTAAAATGCAGTACATGAATTAGACCTTAAATGCAGTTGGAATATTTAAAAAAAAACCTTTGCAATTTGTAGTTAAGATTAGATATTTCAGAGATTTTGGAGGTTCGCACGTGTTCAACTCACTATGTAAAGTTTATGGTTAAGTAGTAGTAATTCGATCCAGTGACAACGTTAACTTATCGTATCTATTAGCCATGGGTAGGTTTTGCCTTTTAATTACACAAAAGCATCGGCTACTGCGTTGCGTTTGCCATTATGAATGAATGCCGTATATTGCCCCAGGGAATCAACAGGATAGCTGGAAACCATCTGTAAACTTGTTAGGAAGAAAGGAGTCTTATAAGCTTCATGTGAAATAAATGAATGATATTGGATTTCATCCAAATTAGATTACATCTTTGACCCATTAAGAGCAACTTTATGGGATTGTATAGTCATTGGAAATAGGAATTTTATGGAAATTTGGAAATACATGAAAATTGCTTTGACTTTGTCCTATGCAATTAAAGGTCTGGATGTGAAGCGAAAGGTTGTGTTTGGATACAGTTTAACTAACTTAATTAGAACGCACATGTGCCCCTATCGTGTTAATTGGGTAGTTATTATTTTTCATAGCAGAATCATATAAAGTGCAAGGATTGTGTTCAGAGTTTTACTATAGCTAGTCGGACCGATATTATTTTACTCAATAATAAAATTATGACGGACTGAGGGAAATGAATACGGAACAGGAAATGCTAGAGCTCTCAGCTATTCCAATTAAATTCCTTTAGTTCAATAAAATGTCTCTTTTATTGGCATTTACTATGCTCGAATATAGAGCAAATATAGGAAGGCAAAGTAATTCATTCCATAGTATTGTAGCTAATTGTAAGTGGATGGGGTATGTTAAGACGTAGGGTGCCAAGTAACTGGCCGTTAATGTGAGAAGAAAACAACGTAGAAAACAGTATAGCCATCCTAGATTGATCTATTAACCAACTCCACCAAGTATTTAAAAAATCTCTTTTAAAATCAACGTTTAAACGTATCCCTCAAAAAATTCTCTTTTAAAATCAACGCTTGAACGTCTGCCTCAAAAAATTGTACCCGTATAACACTAGTTCACTTCTGTTTATTGCATGCATACAGGGTAGCAGCCCTGGAGTTTTGCTTTCAACGCCAATCCTCCCCTCATGAAAGTGTTCAAGAACTCAAGCAAGAAGTCAACAATCTTAGGACCAAGCTGGAGAATTACGAACATCTTAGCTGGCTAGGTAATCCATCCATTTTCAGAATCCGATTTTATTTCGTATTTACGTACTTGCACATTTATATAGTTTCCTTTTATCTAATCCTGCTTTGTTTAAATAGCAGAAAATAATGTCATCCTTTTATATAAACGTGATGTTCATAGTCAATCATACTTTGTTTGTATAAATTCCATCTAAAATGTTAGGATTTTATAAAGCACTTCATCCACCGCCGCTTATAGATCCTTCGGATGGAACATGTAGAGGCACAACTCGCCCATCCTTGGGACCTGGTTATCATCGAAGAAGTAAAGAAGCCAAACAAATCATATGTGACAAATTCCTCAGATTAAGGTATTTCACATTGTTGTCCTCGAAATTTTTTGCTAGGTTGTAAATTATCATGTGTGTAAGTACTATTGCACACAAAAATGATTGGAATTTTCAATTGGCAATCTAAGCGGATCATAATTTTTTATCTTGAAAAAAATCATGCTTACGCTGTTACGCTTAGAACTCTGGAAAAGCTCCCTTCAGGCATGAAAGTAGTATTAAAGTTTTAGTCAATTCTGAGAAGAGGTTGTGTACAAGTACATTTGCGACATAACTTTCGATAATCGAAAATCTCCCTTCCCATTGTTATAATAATATTTCCATTGACATCATGTTTGCTCCCAATTATTTCCTTTCAGTGACGTGGTTCTGACAAAAGAAACTTGTCAGTTGCTTCGTGAGCCGACATTTGACAATTGGCAGTGGGAGGATGAAGAGATGTTGGTTCTAATGCAACAAATGTACCTTGAACTGGAGCTTCCGAAGAAATTCGATATTGAGATTAATATTCTTAGAAACTTTCTCGTTCGCGTCTACCATTATTACAATGATGTTCCTTTTCACAACTTTCGCCACTGCTTTTGCGTCACACAAATGGTGAGTTTGCAACGACACCCTCATACCAATATAATTTTACTCCTTTTGTTCATTTATTATAGTCATGTAGGTATGTCATGTAAATTCATAGAAATATGGCAATCCACTTCAAGACCAAAGAGCTCTGAGCAAAACTCTTACACAATCAATTCCACAAGTATTAGCCCACTTTCCATTTCATCTTCTCTTAATGAATTAGCCTGCTCACTCAGCATAGTGTTTACCCAGTATTTGGTATTGAGTTGAATTCAACTTGGCATGATTACACTCTTTTGATGTTTACAAGCGGATTACTACCATTGTAGAGTTTACGAGGAAGATGTTTCTCATTTCTGTTTGGATGATATTATTGTATGATGATGATGAGCATACTAGACTCAAAACAAGTTAAGCAAACAACAAAATTTCTGAGAAAGTCCTTCTCGTGTCAACAATATATGCTTTTGTAATTTCATATAAGTGAAGTCTTGTCAGCTAATGCCTAGTTGTCGTTTGGAGTAATGATCAAGGATTACTTACTAGACTGTGAGAATCGCCTACGTAAACTTTATTTTTGACAAGCTAATAAGGTCGTAGTTTGAAATTCTTGGAATTAATTCACCCGGATTCTTGTATCGTAATAAACGAGGGGGAAGAGTTGTTTACTTGAGAAAATAATTTGTGTAATGAAATGTACTAATGATGATATATTTCTCCTTTATAGATGTTTGGAATGGCTTGCACGGTAAACCTCCCAGAAAGGATTGGAGACTTGGAAACTTTAATACTCTTAACTTCATGTATTTGCCACGACTTGGATCATCCTGGGTACAATAATATATACCAGGTAGGAATACCACGCAAGTTGTTAGTTTACTTTTTGAAACTAAATAATATACCTAACTGGAGTCATTATTTTGTCATTTTTGGGAAGAGGTATTTCATGTGGGTTTATAATATGTGCTTTGTATTCATTTTCCTAATTTGTCGATTACGTAAGGATACAAATTTGCTTTTATGTTTATTTTGTTAGTTTTATGGAGGAATTTTATGGTGTTCGTTATTGAGGTTCGAATGAAAGCTTTGGTCGTTTAATCATTTTATTATTTTATTTTACAGCTTACAATGGTTCTTATAAAGGTAGCCGATATTTCAAATGAAGCTAGACCAATGAATGTTGCAGAACCATGGCTTGATTGTCTTCTAACTGTAAGCACAATTATATGTATTTATCAGATCAGTATGGCTGTCTAACATTTGAAATTAAAATTCACTCGAACTAACCATATTATGCTGTTTCCAAACCCAGGAATTTTTTCAACAAAGTGACACAGAGAAATTAGAAGGTCTTCCTGTAACACCGTTTATGGACCCGGACAAAATCACAAAACCATCTTCTCAATGTTCATTCATTGGATTTGTACTCCTGCCACTTTTTGAAGTTCTCGGATCCTTTTTCCAAGAATTGGATGTAAGTATATGACGCTAATAATATTTCCGTGTTCTACATACCCTTAAATTCAAAAGGAGAATGGAAATCTAAAAATAAAGTTCCATAAAAGCATGCAAAAATAATCTAGGCCCTGCCCAGATTCGAACTGGGATTGTTGGATTCAGAGTCCAAAGTGCTGACCATTACACCACAAGGCCCTCTATGCTGGGTGGTGCGCTACAAGCTTCCTTAGTTAGGAGCGTCTAGTGAGCCCGTTTTTAACCAGGCAGCATGATCTTTCTCGTGTATACTGACTGGTACATGTATATTGTGCATTTTGTTCAAGATGATGCCTACTACTCTGCAAACCGTAGTGCGAAAGATGAGAGTATATACAAAGATAAGGCTGGATTTGTAGGATCCATCTATCTCACAAAGTGATTTCTTTTAAGAATATCTTCTCAAATTAACACGACGTCTTGTTTCAATATTTTCCCTTAAAAATATGTGTCCGTAATTTTTAAGGCATTTCGTTGCCGGATAATTAAATTGAGACTTATATGATATGAAAATATTACAATTACTAGATATAATGTTTCATAAATAAATGCGTAGTTTTCCATAATGTAATTTAGATCATGAACGTGTGGATTTTATTGTTTTCAATCTAGCCAATGATTATTCAACCAGTGAGGGATGCTCTGGATTACTACCGACGCTTAAATGAAGCTTCTCAACCACCCAAACACAGGAAGAGTACTGATGTCACTGCAATGCAATCTGTAAATCTTCTTCCACCATCTAACGCATCTCAACCAGCGGTGAGCGCTTGTGATAAACTTCCGTCCGACGCACCACCGGTAGAGGAGTCGATCACAGTCCCAACTTCACCTCCTCCCACTGGCAAAGTGGCACCCCCGCTAACCAGCCCAACTGACACGCCTGAGCACTCCCTCACGACAATCACGACAACTGGTGACTCTCAAACTTCAGTACCTATGGGTCATCGAAACTCAAATCCTTTATCGTATCGACGAGCATCTCAGTTATTAATACTCAAAGCCTCAGGGAGCAGCAACAGTCTAAAAGTATCCAATTTGCAACCCTTAAGATCTGCTGGTAGCGGTGGTGGGAACAACAGCTCTAACTTTCAGTCTTTTCCTTCCGTTGAATCTGAAAGCGAGAGGGATGACGAAGATTGTGATGGAAGTGAGGATGAGGCTATAACGGAAGTAGCTGTGAGTGAGAAGGCTCTCAAATTCAAGATAGCGACTGAGCCATCTTTCGACTTTTCCACAAGTCGGAAAGGGAGCCGGGAGAACAAGAGTGAATCTTCCGGGCAGTCCACAGTAGCGACAAAAGATGACCGAATCTCATTTGATACGTCGTATTCTTCTTCTACTCCAAAGGTGGAGTTTGTTCCCTCAACCCTTGGTTCGGTGTCCTCCCAAGCTGGAATCTCACCTGGTAAACATATTTCATCGAAAGCTACTAGTTCAGCTTCGGCATCCTCCTCATCCAAAACCAAAACGAAAGATTCATTTTTCTCCAGACTGAAGCTTTTCACCGAGAGACTGAGCTATAGCGCTGACTCGACTACTAGCGGTGGAAGTGGGTGCAGTGCTGAGAGTCCACCAAGTACAACACACAAGCATCAAGCCAGCTTTCACTATTTTCGTAGAGGGGGCAAAAAAGGGGAGAGGGATTCTGCAAAAAAAGGTAAATCACTTAAAGAGGGGAGATATCTTGATAAGCATCTTGGCTCCTGTAGTGACACTGAAGGTGGTACCGTAGCTGACGAAAAACTGGCCATTGAAGTAGGTAAAGAAAGTATTGGTGGTGGTAGCGAAATAGCTTCACCCGATTGTTCTCCAGCTCTTAGTGGTGCCAGTGGCATCGAACACAGAAGGTCCTCCTGGAAACATTGCAGTGGTAGTTTGGACAGTGTTTTATCCAAAGATGATAATGCCAAACGATCTCCTTCCAGAAGACTGATGCTTCCAAGGTTTTCTTCCTTTGTTCAAAAGAAAACTAGAATGGGCTTCATGATGAGACGTTCCTCGCCTAAAGGCTCCAATCCCAGTGAGCCTCAGAGCTGAGATGAACAGCTAGCTGGTCAAGAATATTATTCTCATTGTTACTGTCAATGTTTTGCTGCACTTTGCAATAGGTTTAGTTTAACCACCCATAGTAATGATACTCCTCCTCCACCTTCGCTGCTTTGAAAACTTTCAGGAACGAGGGAATTTATTGAGGGCTGACCTAGTAGTACTTCCGGGTGGAAAAGATAACGTTCATGAGTAAATTGCCACACAAATGTCAACAAACTATACTCATATTATGTGTACCATTACTGTGTATTCAGATTTTCAGTATGTTCATCATTATGGCCAAATCTTATATATATCAAGTCTAGACAAGTCTAGAAAATGTTAGTAAATGTGGTTCATTGATAGTTTTTATGGTCGAGTAGACTGTAGTTTTTAAATTGAAAACTGTTATTCATGGCGTAAATTTTTATAGGTATATTTAAGATTAATATTGTACTTACACATAGTCTTTAAATTAACGACGAAAATTCTGTAAATTGTTTTAGTAAAGGAAAGTAAAGGTGTATAATTTATAAATACCACTGTAAAATTATTAAAAAGTTGGATCTTGAAGTAGATACTTTTCGTCAGGTCAGAATAGTTGGGAAAACTCGTAAATTGGTCTGCATTTAATTAAATTAATATTTTAGATAGTTGAGAGAGTTAGTTGAGTAGATTCTAGTCATATAGGTAGATTTTATACCAAATGACATGAATGTAAATGCAAGATATATTGATACTTTTACGTAATAGAGTAGTAATTCTGTGTATAACTAATGAATATATTTAAATGTCACGAATCAAAATTTCAGATATGATTTTCAGAATTTTGTTGTCCCTCACTCTTCTGCTCGATGAACAAGTGCAGTTTAATTCCTCAGTAAAGGACTCATCCTGAAAACGCTTTGGAAGTACAATTTGAATCGTTTTGCAGTCCGAAGATCCAGAATCGGACGTCTACTTGAATATCAATAGAAAAATAATCATGTCCTTATTCATATCCTCCAAAAATTTCGTGCATATAATGTAATTCATATCAAATGAAGTTAACAATGGAAGTAGAAAAACATTATTAGTTTGTGTACAAATTATCCATGCTGTTTCAAACTGCTGGCAGTTTAATGGAAACAGCTTTTAAGTAAAAATAGCGATATTCTTTGATGTACAGATTAAGAACTGAACCAAGACAATGGTGTTCGGTGGATTTAGAGGGTTATGCTATTGTCCATAATATCCATATCCATTTATGCTTGTTTCACTTTCCAATTTTCGTGCTGCTAACAAAAATTCAAACCTTATAAAAATGATACATTGCATTTATGGCGAAACTATTTAATCTCATTCAGTGATTATCGCTGGAAATTTAACATTTTGCATATCATCTTGGAAGACGGTGAGGGTGAAGCGCACATGCGTATTTTGTAGCTGGAATCTAAAATAGGTAAATGCACCAACGAAAGTTTTGATGAAAAAGTAACTGAAACTTGATAGGCAATTAGAAGTACTGTTGAATTGTATAATATGCTAAACTTTGATTGGCACTGGTGCCATCTTATTTTACGTATTTGTTGTAAAGTACTAACCCATATATAACTAGTGGCACCTGAGATTACATAGTGATGAAAAGCAGACTTTTATTTTTTACATATACGTAGGTATACTTTGCTTGAAATATGTTCAAAACTGTTACCTCCTCTGATCTTGTCAATGTCACGAAAATGTTTATTGAAAAGATACAAGTTGCAAATGTATCTTTTAAACTCTGTATCGTACAATTATATATACTGTAACACAAACATATATGTTAGGGCTAGTTACTTTACAAAAACTTAAGAATTTGGTGCTGTTGTGAATTGACAAGTTGATCCAGCTTGATTGTGCCATCATCATATCCTATATAGTAATTAACGTAATTGCAAATTCTCTTCATCCGAGTTGAATTATTTATACTGATTGAAGATGATCCTACATGTATTGTTCAGTACACTAGTTGTATGATAAAAGATCATGTTGATTTTCGTCTAATAGTACGTTTGTGTTTAGTAATTCTTAAAATGTATGTGCATGCATGCATGTGTGTTCCAAAGTTAAAGTACCGAAATACACCTGACCAGACTTCCTTACCTTAACACTCCGACTACCAGGGTATATTTTAGAGCATTGTGGGGATATAGAACGATAATGAACGTCGTAGGGTTATTCTGGAATATATTTTACAAACGTAAACAGTAATCACAATTCATTGGAAAAATGTCATCCTGTAAATCTCAAAAAATATCTAACTAAACTGCAGACAGATCATATATATCCAAAATTATGTTCGTGTCAGATTTCAAATATTTTACACACGTATTGGTGAGCTGTGTCTCAATCTCAATGTTTTAACTAAATCCCAAGCATATTATTAGGTATGCATTTAACAACAATCATCATCATCTAACTAGCATTAATATCAGATCAGAGTTAGAGTCGAAATATGAATCATCATTATTGTGTGATGAAAGTCTTCAAATTTAATGAATCATAGTGGCTAAGTGATTTTGTCAGTTTTTATGTGAAATGTAATAAGCTACACAATTAGAGTGTATGGTGCAACATAAAAATCCAAACAAGTTATCTAAATTAAAGTTAAACTGTTGTGTAGTAATGTATCTTGTGCTAGTGTTATAAAATATACTTGTGTTAATTTGTTTGAACTGTTGAACGGTATGATTGTTATGCATAGTAAAATTTAATTAGCAGAGTGTATTAGATAAAAGATATAACTGAGTACTGATGAGAGAAGAATGTAACAAAATTGATTTTTAACTGTAGCTGAGATGTTTTATGTAAAACTGTATTGCATGATGATTTTAACAGAAGTAAAAAATAAAAGTATGATGAAAGATGTGTTTATATTATTTGTCACTACTGCAAGTATTTTTATACTACAACAGGAACCCCATTACAGATAGATTAATGAAGTATAATTATTAGAGTTCGTAAAAGTAAATGCTTAAAAACAGACTATTTATTCCTTCATAAGTATGAAGCATTTCTTCGTATAACAAATAAATAGCAAAACTAATCTCAACGAGGATTCTAAAATATTCTTAAAAACATTTTGTAATAAAGTGGTTAATTCCACACAATTGCATTGCACGTCCAAAATCTTGGCGTAAAGAAATCTGCTGCTCCATTCTGAAATATTTATTAGACAAAGATTAAATAATTTTGAGATACATAACAGAAACTTTTATAAACCGAGTCTTCTTACATTTTGTGCCACAGGGCAGTTTATTCTGGCGTAAAATTCCATGGTATATGTTGAAACCAGAATACCAGATCCGGTAATCAGGCCAAGCCACATAAAAATATTCCCTAATCCGCTATCCTTGTTTCTAACGAAAGTTAGTGCCAGCCCAAATCCTCCAAACAAGGTCAGTAAAACAGGAAAGAAGAAATTAAATGCAAATGAAAGCACGTATTCATGAAACAGAGACGATACTATAAACACAAGTATCGTTGGGAGCGCCTTATGATACTTTGCTAAGCCGATCTCCCAAGCATCCTGGATTAAAATTGATAGAAAAAAATTAATGGAAATTTTCAAGCAAAACTGTTGCGTATTTGTATTTAAAACTTCATTTCACATACCTTAAAAATATATGTATATAGCCAGTCATGGACGAGGATATTCCAAGTTTTGTAGTAGCTATGAAATGATNAAATATATGTATATAGCCAGTCATGGACGAGGATATTCCAAGTTTTGTAGTAGCTATGAAATGATGAGCAGTTCCACCAATCCTACAATAATAGAAGTAACTTCACGTTAGCCACATCATCACTTCCGTCGAAAACAAAATTGCCAACTGCAGATGGCACTGGAAACATTCATCTGGCATCTGAACTTGTTCCAAACATATTGCTTTCACAAACTCAAACTTGTGCGTTGGGTACTTTCTCTATCAATTTCATGTTTGTACTTTGATACCAGCTACCCTTTCCAGAGATTCCTATCCAGCCATAATTTGGAAACTGCTTTCTCCAGTCATGCTTCCACCTTCTACGCATAATTCCTTCGAAGTGAAAACTTTCTCTCTCGTTTTAAATCGCTCACCTAGTAACTAATGCAAAGCACACAATGCTCCACTATTTTTCACCAAAAAATGTGTTCTTTTACTCAGTAATGGAATTGGACATTGACAAATTGTTTCCAGTAACCAAATTCTGTCATTTCACAAAACTGTGTCACGAGGAATATGAATTTTATTGGTTTCATGGGAATACCACCCTCCACCAGTATCCTCCAGAGTTCTCATTTTCCCTTTTCGAAAAAGGACAACACAAATAGATCTTTGTGCATGATAAATCTTCCATTGTTTTCTCAAACAAAAGTGTGCATGCTCTTGCTTTTAAGAGCAGTGAAATCAATACAAAAACTTTCACAGTAAAATGTAGAATTTCAACAAACTCCTCCCAACCAAAACCATGCATCTTTCCCACAGACAACCACTTGCTTATGCAAATAGTTTTTTCTTCTATCACACTAGTTTTGTCTAATTGCCTGGAATATACTAATGTCTGATATCGCTTCCATACGCCGACATGCCTAAATATGCATACAATTTTAGAACAATGGACACCATGCATACATTATTTCTATTCAGCCTCTCAACAAAAAACAAGGATCCAAAACTTGTTAATAAATCACCTTGTAAAAGAGTCTATCACCAAAACAGAGCATTTCCGCGAACGCATTGTGCCACGAGTGGAGGAGTAGAAAGAACCCAAGAAGCAAGGACAAGATCCCAGGGAGCATCATGGAAAAGACAGCATTGCAAAACTGTAGGACCGTCATGGGATGATCAGGATGGCCAAAGTTGATGAAGTAAAATGAGGACCTACTCATAATAAAGTTTGCGTAGACTACGCATCCTACCACTTGAAAAAAATTGCTGCATACATAGTTCCATCTCACATGACTCGTCCTGTTGTGGATAAAGATAAAGAATTTTTTTCTCAGTCACTGAAGATAAAAAAAGCCTTGTCTTCTTTACTTTTTTTCTACATTGGGAAAAAACCTTTTCTGATAGAAAGGGAAAGGAAATTCTGTGAAAATCAATTTGCTAGTGTCAGATGTGTTTCCCTTGTGAATAAAGTAGGCAGCTTATGTAATCTAATATTGTGCCAAGTGAGTTTCTCAAAAAACGATATCCTCCACTGTTAGCATAGATATTCTATGCATATCATTCACAGTCAAGTGTTATGAAGTGTCTGTCAGCTACAAAATTTTTGCATTTTTCTTTTTCTCCAAGACAAAAAAAACTCCTATAAGCTTCTCACAGTCAGTGAAACAAATGACTGTGATTTGAGGAAGACTGTAAAGTAAAGTGGGAATATACCAGAGGAGCAAAACTCCAGTGTGATTTATGTTTTTACTTGTTACAAGAAAAATACTTGGAATAAGCTGTAGGCTAAAAAATTAATTTTTGAACTTTGAAGTTCATTCTCATTCATTGTAAATGCATATATTTCTAAACCAGATAATATATTTCACCTTGGATAGTTGTCCTTGTATATGAGAGTAGGGGCGACGTAGAAATACAAATATTTCGAAAAAGGAGGGCAATACCCTTTATCATCCTCGGATGAAACTGATATCCCCCCTTCAGATAAATATTTTCCCCCTCCTTTAACGGCATCGTTGTTGTTGCTACTTGTCATCTTCAACTCTTCACTTTTCGCGTTAAAGCTCTCACCATTTTGCCTCCTGTGTAGAGTAGTTGTCGTTTGGACGTCTTCCGCTTCCTCTGTCTTCCCAAAAGTATTGTCGTCTGTGGAGAGGAATGATGATGATTTGCCGGAAACTTTCCAAGATTCTTGTCTCTTTTGTTTCCACATGCTGGACCGAATTTTGGAGAAACTATTACTTCTCAAGACACGTGGCGCGTTGCTCCTCACAAAAGCGTAGATTTTCATCAGGAGTCGACACTGCAAGAGAGAAAAAATGTGAAAGAAAACCTTGAGCCGGATATCACTTACGCTGAGTTATTTCCTGTTTTTTGTACACAACACATCAAGTTGTTGATCCGTTAATCCACGTATACAAAAACGCATATACATACATAATGTGAAACTACATGGTTTATAGGGTACTGAGTTATTTCCTGTTTTTTGTACACAACACATCAAGTTGTTGATCCGTTAATCCACGTATACAAAAACGCATATACATACATAATGTGAAACTACATGGTTTATAAGGTTTCGTTAAAGACAAAGTTTTTTCTTCTGATACACAAAAGAAGAAAAAAATTCGTTTTGCTCCTTCACCGGATGTATATTTCTCCAGAAAAATAATTGAATTTCCCCATGTATTCAGCTTGTCAAGCTGTGAAAAGGAATATATCACATATATACACGTGGATAGCCGGGACAGTTGAAAAATATGCCATGACACAAACCAATATTAATTGAATTTCCCCGATGTATTCAGCTTGTCAAGCTGTGAAAAGGAATATATCACATATATACACGTGGATAGCCGGGACAGTTGAAAAATATGCCATGACACAAACCAATATTAGAGACATCATTAAGATGCGCATTCAACTGAGGAAGGGATGATAGTGAAACAAGTTTTGTGAAAGAATTATGATACGAGAAAGTTTCGCAATATTCCATCCAGTAGGCGAGGAGGGAAAGTGTAAAAAGTAGCTTGTGTCACCACGTGCTGAATGTTTGCTTAGCTTTTTTCTCTCTTCCCCTTTCTCTCTCCCAAGTGCACTGCACATACCGTTTTTCGCAACGTGAAAGAAAGTTGAACAAGATAAAGCTTTGAGTCAACAAAACTTATTGGAATCATACATCTTGTTGTACGCTTACATTTCCCAATATATGGAAGTGTAGGATGAGCAAGATACAAAAAAGGGCAAAAGCTTGTAAGAGAAATTTTCCCCTTTCTAGAAAATTGGGTGTAATACAGAAGAGATATAAAAAAACTACATAAAACCCTACCTGTTCCATCGTAACAGTTGCTCCAGAAGCAGGTGGCAAAGGATTCTTCCACATGATTGCTCCAGGCACACATATCATCGCAGTAAGAAATACCAGGAAGCAGACTCCTGCCGTGTAATCAATCATCTTTGTCAACTCTGGAAAATGAAATGGGCAAACTTTAAAGAAAAACATTATTATACGTATCTTCCATGTTGTGATAAAGTATGAGTTGTCCTCCATTTTTTTATACAATTCTATAGCTACTTTAGTTAAGAATTTTAAGAAATCCCCATTTACCCCAAAAACATTCACATTATGGATAATTGCAAACATAACTTCCAAATTAGCAACTTCCTTCTAATATAGTCTACTTACTTTGAAATATGGTTACTTTTATAAATATACTATAACATTACAATGCTGACAGCTCTCTGACACTTGACATCCATCTACTAATGTATCTTCCGTTAAAAATCATCATCTCTCCTGCCACAAACTAAGCTTTTGAAAGAAAGCTTCATCCCATTCTTCCCTTTCCGTAACCCCAGCCCACCAATATACATAACATACTTACAGAGATACAATGTCGCTCAAATATTTGTAAAAACATGTCAATCCTCCTTTCCCTTCATCTTCTCAAATATCATCATCGTCATTTCCCTTCCAAAGTTATGTGTACAGTGTACACACGGGATATGCGTGTTGTAATAAAACATCCTCATATATTATTTGTTCGGGAAATCCATACCTGGTTTTACTCTCTGACGAAGCTTGGACCAAAAGTTGAAGCACGGATAGAGGAGAACAAGACCGCAAAACTCAAGCCCGAGTAGGATGCCTAGAGTCATTTGTGGTCGTCCAAATGCCCACATCAATCTTACCAGGCCGAGATCAACTCTGTCATTCACATTAAATACAAGGGAATCAGTCAACTGCATCTGTGGTGATTAATTGGCTGCAAGTGACTGATGCTGGCTTTACTCTTCCTCTACGTAGGATCATCCTTTCCGTGGATGATATGCTTGAGGCTAGAAAAATATCGGGAATCTTTTCCCCCTCCTGTGTTCCTTACTACATGCACTAGCTCTATGGGGATTTTGTCTATTATTGCAACAACTTATTGAAGGGAGTTTTTCTCTCCGATTTGTAATGGGAGTTTCGTTGTGCGAAAAAAATAGAGGAGTGTAAGCGGAATGAAAGCAATATCTCTTTCACTTTCTCGTTATCCGAAGCAAAGACTGAATCTAAATGACATACAATCCATTTTCACTCTGCCGTATGCTCTTGTTATTTTTTTTCTCAAATGGGAACAGACTTTTAAGCTGGCCTTCAAGCGAACAAAATGTACTGCGTAAAATGATTTTTTTTTTCTTCATCATTTTCACACATCGACTACCCAAAAAGTTTTAGAGAGTAGCCTGGGTGCAAAAGTTCAAGGGACAGGAAAAACCCTGGAAGCCACATGACGACAGCTGGTTAATGGAATGAAATAAATCTGCGACACTATTCCCCTTTCATTTAAAGGGAAATATGAGATACACACAAGTCAGCAGAAAAAAATCTATAATGGCAGAGTCCATATTCAGCATATTTTAGAAACTACTCAGAAAAATGAATTCCCAGCAGGAGGACATGCCTCTGACGCTGGAAAGAGTGACACGTTAAACAGCCAAATATTTTCCATTTCCCTGTCACATAAGAAGTGGCATTACATTAAGGCAGAGGATTCACACAACTCAAGTCTTATAAAGTGACTGACCTAAAAAGTTAGCTTTATAGTTCTTTTCTTTCTTAAAAAATACTTTTTCTCAGGGTAAATATAAATATTGGGCTCTTGAAAGGAGTGGATATTATGATGATGACATGTTCATGTCAGTTCATGATATTTTTGCCAACTTTTCCCTTCACGTTGTCAACGAGTGGGAGTTGACTCCACAAAAGGAAGTTGTGTTTTTTCTTAGCTTTTGAATCCAAAGCGGCACCACGAGGATAAATATAGTTTTTTCCCAGCAACAGTCAAATCCAGCCATAATAATAATATACGCAAATGTCTACTCTACTATTGTGGTGGATAGATATATTTTGCAAAAAAAAATTGTATAAACCACATGAAAATTTTCGGCGGAAAGTTAGACAGAAAATTTGTGTGAGACTGAAAGAGGACTTACGTGTTGTGCTCAACTAGGTCGAGTATCACAGTGTGTAGCATGATAAGTATTAGAGTGGCTATAAAGATATGATGTATCGTCTTGAAATGTGTGACTTGCAACAGCTCTGTTAGTGGCGAGGGTCGAGAGACAAACACCTTTTCTGGCAATTTCCCAGTCACACTCACTTTCCTGTGCACATTTAGACACAAAACACATTCGTAAACAACACAATAAAGAAAAAAAACTCATGAAAATTCCCTGAGGAATCTTGGAAGTGGAGAGGAAGGAGAATGGAAAGAGAAGAGGAAAAAAGCTCTTTATAACAAAAGGATTGCTAAGTCGTAAGCTCATTTTTACTACCAGGAAAACTGCACACGTTTTACTTTTCACAATCTGGGGCTGTGGTTTCAAGCTGAATAAGTGTTGAGAAAGTTTTCCATGTTTTTATGTAAATCTTGCGGGAACAGAAAAAAAAATGTTACGTGAGCCCTCCATTCACATTTACCTTGGTCGGCTTTTATCCCTGGAATTTAAGGGTGGAAAGGTGGAACTACTATTTATTCTGTATGTGTCAACTGCATCGACTCTCTGGATTGTTTGTACGACATCGTTCATCACCGCACTTAATTTTACCTCCATATGCTCAATAAAATCTGCCTTCAGCTTCTGTATTGCAAAAAAGGATTTAAATTTAAAAAAAAAATAACTGCACAATATTTAGATTTTGAATGTTATAAAATACTTAAGTTTCCTCACCTCGGCTGACACGCGAATTTCTTCGATTGCCATTTTTCTTGCGAAGTAATTTGGATCAGTCTTTTCTGTATAGTAGATAAACAACAAATGAGTAATTTTACTTTCGAAGTGCAAGTTCATATATACCTTTATTATTGAATTATAGCATACATTTTCCATTGAATAAGACAAGTCCTGTAGAGAAAGAGTATTTAAGCGGAAATATATCCCTAAATACTATGTAGTGGGAGCACTATTTCAAGTTTCACATGCATCCGTCCGCATTAAAAGAAATTCCCACGAGAATTCAATAGATATTGTTAAATCGCATTAAAAAATCACGAAGACTGCTTAGGTAAATGTGACGCTCCATAATCGACGCAGTCTCCCGACGGGAATTCTGTTATCTCATGCTAACAACCCAAAAACATACTCAAGACAATGGAAGGTGGACTAAGATAATTCATTCTAGCTAGTATGCAGAATTACAGAATTATAGGGTATGCATAATATGCTATACGATTTATGCAAGTATTGTACCTACAAACATTTTATCAATTTACGGTAATTTATTGCTTTCACGTTAAAACTCGGGATATTCCTAATGAGTGTGGTTTTCATGTTATGAAAGACATCTCATCATTGTCGTCATCATCATCATTACATGGCTTCATCAGTTGCGCAATACGAAACGTAAGCAATTACTGCTTAATTCCCCCTCACACTAAAATCCTGAAGAATAAGCAATAAGTAAATTTTACTGTGAACCATTACTCGAGTGGTATATAACAGCCTAATGGGAGTTTCCGTGATGCATGATGGTCTCATGACACTAGTAATTGCAGCGGCATATGCTATCATGATTTAAGGAGTTGAAAGGTTATTGGCGCTGATATGATAAGATAAGGCATACGATTTAAATGAAAAATAATATTACTTACCAGTTGCTTGCTGGAGGTTCCCTCCATCACTTGAACAAGTATAATCAGATTCGTTCATTTTGGCTGGATTCATGTTGTTGAATGGACGAAAACTGTTTTTTTACTCCTGTTTTCCTCAAAGTTGAACAAGTGAGCCACGACTTCTGATATCAATATCACACAACATGGTGTACGAGCAGATTATTCAACTCTGTAAACGTAAACTGATTACGTCGTTTTTACTTAAAATCCCCAGATTCATTCAGAACAAAAAATTGGAAGGAATCAGAACAAAAAGTAAAACCCAACGAGGTATTTTATTTGCTATGTACGCACAAACCTTTAATTACACATTATGGATGTATAATGGGCAGACGTAAATGCAGGCAAGAGGTTTTTGTTTCGTTTTTTGCTATTCATTTGCCACTTCGTCATCATCATATGATCAAGTCAGCGAATACTTTGTTTGAGACGAATTGCATGAAGCTCAAGCTCACTTGATGGTATCGTATCTCAATCACTTCACTTGTACTTCAATATATCAACTTATATTCATTATCCGTAATATGAAATTCTATTCTCATCAAATAACAATCAAATCTAACGTTCTTTTGCTTGCAATGATAAAATATTAACTATTAAACGGCGGTAAACTTAACAGTTATTAATTAAATAACTTGAATTTTTATTTCACTTTATGAATTTATTCTCCTTCTAAACTCATGTGCACATTACTGTGAGCTACATGCAAACTCGATGGAAGGAAAACCACTGGACGATAAGTGTTGAATGGGTTGTGGATACATGATAGTCTTATGTATATTACATAAAAGAGTTTTAAGTGAATGACACATCTTCATATATATATATATACTTGATCTTATGTGCATTCCAATTGCAACTCAGTACAGTATGCATCAGTATACTCTTGAGTCTGCATGTCACGCATAAAGCACATTATTTTGACTTATAATTCTCCTTGTTTGCATACTAATACCAATAATATTCTAGATTTGGTTATGTGAGGAAATGTGAGGCTTCTCTCTGCTTATAACAGATATTAGTCACTCTTCTCTTGCCAGTATGCTTCTCATTGATGACTGTGATGACTAAACATAATGTATTCACATTTTTATGCAGATCACTGTCACTTACAGTTAATGCAGTGCAGTAAAGAGGATATTTGTAGACGTAAGCTTGCATGGTTTATAAATATGTAGTGGAGTTTTAACGTCTGTAAATATACTCAAGCAGTAAGCATAATGAAGCCTTTTAGGTTTTTCCAGTGGAAGTGGATGCATGAAAATTATATATTTCATTCGATATGACCCCAAAATGAGCTCATCTTTGGCTGGTAAAAATTGTTATGATTGAGATTTCATGTTGCCTCATCTACACGGACATGTGTAGATATAGATGCTGATGTATGTATGTATATGTGTACGTTATATCATGCATTTCAGGACCACAATTTTTTGTAGATAAACAGCTCTTTGATTACATCAATTTAGAAAAATATAAGCCAGTTGCACCGATGATCAACATTACAATTATACGCTGTAACTACGCATTTTACTGTACTCAATTATCATTTGTAGATGGTAAACAACAAACCGCAAAAAGTGAGATAAATACTTATATGCTTACATAGGCACTGCCAGAGGTTCAATTAAATCCTTTATGCAATAATCAATCGTCATTCTTGAATGGTTTTGTCAGGCTGAAATATGTGTAATCCATTTCTCATTTATTACGTAGCCAATCATATTGATTTTACTTTCAGGTTCCTTTTAAATCCTGCACGCCTTTTTCTTCAAGGTACGTCCTACACTGTTTTAAACTACCAAAATTGACTTTAATATAATAACATTTAAGTCACTCAATGTTTTGATTTCAAAATGATGTTCAAAGTTCAAATGTCTTCACATGAATTTTCCTGATATGCTATTAGAAAAAACATTAAAAATGTTGAGTCCATACTAGTTAGACAAAGTTAAATCAACTATTGGGCTTTTGTTAATCGATTAGTTATTCAATTCGAGTTGCACACCTAGTTAAAGTTTTGCAAACATTTATAAATTAAGTGCTCGATCCAAATCTACCCGATGTGTGTTGCACCCGTCAATTAAGAGTTACGATGGAACGCACATTAGTACAAAAGTTTTTTCGGAATTTAAACATATTTTCATCATCTATCGTTGTACAAAATATAGAAATATCCTTCAAACCCCTATTCGAAATTCTCAATTGTATCTAGGTTTGACTTCAACAGAAACACGTGTGCAGTTATAGCTTAATATAATATGTACACTTCCTGCCGTACATGCATGAGACTCCGCTCGAAAACATCCTTCAACGCATCAGAATCAGTTTAAAGGAAATGCTTAGCTGATATTTTGATAATGCTCAGTCATTCATCTTTACACACGTACAACACCCACTATAACTTCCAACACTATACATATTTTCCTCCCGAAATATACTTAACATTTCTGAAAATATCCATGCAAATATATTCTTCAATACATTTCTGGAGAAATTGTGAATAAATCCAAGAGAGCTCGAGTGTCACTGTGTGTGCGAGATTGCCGGGTGAATAATTCATGGGCTCATCTTCCCAGTTGATGTTTCATCCTTCTTTACTCCTACAACTCTTTCTCCGTTCACAACGGCACGCACCGGCATCCTCCCAAAAAAATTGCTACCTTTCTTTCCTTCTCCATCACGGAGACAACTGTAACCAAGCGTCAATGTCTCCTTGTCGCTTTCAATGCAGGTGGAATGATCCAACCTTGTTGAATTTACATTTGCTGAACACGCAGCAGCAATATAGCCCAGGGTTTCTTCAATTTTCCAGGAAATGCTCAACCTGCTAAAAAGAAATCTCATGTTTGTGGAGTCTCCCCTCAGCAGAAACGAGTTTACTCCAGTTACACTATATTAAGTTCGTCATCGCTTATAAATGAAGGGCAAAGAGGAGAAAAACTACGATGTGGATCTTGATCAGATAATGTCTAATAAAATAATGGTTATTAGGGATTATGATGTTCCAATACGAAATAATAAAGTCATCCTAAAACTCAAGACTCTTCTCGAACATTTACGGAATGATACCTAGTCGGCTAGTCGGATGTGAATTAGAAGCTGGTAACATTTGCTGGAGGCAATCTTTCACCAGCAAGGAGCCAACTTTGAGAGGGGAAAAATTGTATATATGATAGGCAGCAAGTTGCAGATAACTACCGCTTCTGGGAAACCAAACCAGCACCATCAACCATTCCGAGGGAGAGAAACTTAGGGAGAAAGGGGGAAATGCAGTCAGGGGAAAGTGAGAGTCATCAATCTTCATTGATTTCAAGGGGAAGGGATTTGGTAGCTCTCAAGAGTCTACGATAATATCCCTAGAGCCTGAAATAATGAGCTTCTAGCCGTGACTATATATAATTGCTAAAACGAAAGAAATACAAGATGATTTTACAAAATATTTAAGTATACTTGTGAGTATGTGTGTGTATGGGACTGAATGCACAAAAGAATGTACAAGTCTTCACTTCTCAAACCAATTCATTCCAAGATGTATATTCTTATGCTTTCTTTCCAATTTGAAACGAATAAATTTTCTCGGAATGCATCCACCATATTAATAAATGGTGTGTATGCTTGAGTTGCCATTTTTGTCTGGAGCTTTCTTTCCCTTCAAATTATTATTATTCTAAATGCACATGAATGCTTGTTACCCTATTCAACTCAGCAGTTGAGGTTAAGCAGACTGTGGCGTCGTTCTTGTACTTTTTTTTACAATTTATTCCCTATAAAATCTTATGCTTGCATTTTCTTTCTTTTTTATTATTTTTTATTTCAAGGAATACGAAAAAGAGTGCGTAATCAGATCCGAATTTTTCTCCCGTAAGTCAATATTGACCCAGCCTGACTCCAATTCCATAGCTGAACAAAAATCCTTGGAGAATGGTAAGGTGGAAGGGAAAAGCGATTGCTGGGTGAAAAACCTACACACTTTTTTATTCATTCAAAATGCCTTCGTGTTGTTAAAAGTTCTTGTTACGCGCGGGAAAGACGTGCCTCTGTCAGTTTTCTTAGCCCCTTGGGTTCCTCTACTTCTGGAACTGGTGGGATGGCACTTTCCTCTCTCACTCTAGAAAACTGCATAAATAGCTTGCTAGCTAGTTTACACGATCTTTGCGCTCATCTATAGCCCCACCGCTTGCTGGATAGGAGTTTTTTTCTTGGTATGCCTATCGCTACACTTTTTTCTTTATTATGAACTCACTTGTTCCGTTCACATGGGTTATTGAGAGAATATGAGAGAGAGAGTGGAAAAAATCCTCACATAAGGTGGAATAATATTCATGCATGACAAAACGAAACCTTTTGTGACTTTATAGGCATCACGCAACCACCCACATAGTTATATCCTGGTTGTAGAATCAACTTGAGACGAAATATATTGTGCAAAGTTTTTGGGTAAATGCATCCAGAAGCAGTAGAGAAAAGCACACGACACGAGAAATCCCTTGAGCTAGCATGAATCGTGATTTCTTAGCCCTAGCGTACAATACAAAAATCCTCTAAACTTGTATTTATTTGTCATTTCCCATTTTCTTCTCTTTCTATTCGAAGAAGCCATATTTGGGCTGGATATAACAGTCTCCAATGTAATGCAATGGGTGTAGTGCATTTCTGCCTGGGGAAAGTTTTCCTACAAGTATTGTACTCAAGGATGGGTATTCTCTTTTGCTGAAAAACTTGCACTGGTGCGGTTGCATTGGTGGTGGAATGGGACATGACATGAGAAATATAAAACCGATAAATGTGTATAGAGTTTTAAGCTCTATATGTATCTGCATGCATTACAAGTTATCCTTATTGTATTCCTTCCTGAGACGAGGGAACCTATTCAAAAACGAAAGTTTTAGCGAGGTGGTTGCTTCCATGTCAGTAATATACTTTGAGTGTGTGTGTTTTGTATAACGGAGAAAAGCGATATGTAGAAGAATAGCTTCTCGTTAGTACGTCAGTTTCGTGCTTTTATGTAGTTACTCGGCTCAACTTTGAAAAGTCTTGTCAGCCGTAAATTGTAATGAGACCACGGACATCCTCCCCTTTCTCATCATCATCGTTGTCAAGAGAAAACGACAGTTTTTTTCTCGGGAGGAAGAGTTCCTCGAAAAAAGTCCTGCTGCTGAATAAAAATACACTAAAATGTGGGGGAACGAGACCAGAGAAGAAAAAAATTACTGTCAATGTAAAAGAAAGAGAAAATGATGAGTAGTGAGTGGGGATGACTATGATGATTACGAAGATGGTGGAAACTAAAGCAAATTAAATTTTGCTTGCAACTCATCTTTAGAGAGGGATTCGTTTGAGACTTTTTTGCTTTTTTAATGATGCACATTTTTTTCACGGAGAAAAATTTCCTCTCTCTTTTATCTGTAAATGGCTTACATTTGGAAAATCTGTTGTCCCCGTTTAAACCAGCTTTTCTCCGGGAATAAAAGGGATTCCCGTGGAAAATTTGGGATTGATGAAAAAAACTTGTTTGACCTTTTGTATCCACCTCTGGAATAATATTACTTTTCATTCCAGCGCGAATGAAAATGCACACATATGTTTCTTACACGGGGATTAACTTGATTTGTATTCTGCGTGTTGAAGTCGCATCGATACTGTTTTCCTGTTTGTGCACGCACACAACATCCTATCGGATCGTTATATAACCACAGAGAAAAATACATTTGTTTGATAGTTAAACAATCCTGTATAGTTTGAAAGTGTAGCGCTTTCGGCAACAGAGAACTCGATCCGTGAACAAGATTATCATGAAAGTTTGAAGAGGAAAAACAAGTTTACACAGATTACGATTACACACGTCTACTTTTCCAACCGTAATGATGATGAGCGAAAAGCTACCATCAACACGTGTGTAGAAAAATAATATCGTTTTGTTTGCCTGAGTCGGAGAGAAAATTGCAAATTCCACTGTGTGCTTCGCAAACCGCTCCAATTCCTCCTCGTCATTATTAACAAATGGAAAGTGGCTAAGGTGGGATGCGACTGTCAATCCTGAGTAAACTCTGCATACTATCAAAAGCTTGACAATCGATGGTTTTTATACACAATCCAACTCGAATCCTCTTTTCAACTTTGGCTTTTACCATCTGCTTCCTATCCCATTGCTTCTGGAGGAGGATGGGTAAAATGGGCAAATGCGTGAAACTGTTATTATTATATCATGTTGTCCGCTCCCCCCAAAATAAATATACACGCTAGCTCAAGCTGAGCATTTGTTTTCCAGTCGGATATTTTAGCGAAGGGAAAAGGGAGTGAAGAAAATATCCTAGATTCTCATACTTTTTCCATTCACAACTCTCATCATAATCTTCAACCCCACGTGTGTCTTTCTCCTAAACGCTCATCTAGTTTCCTATAGTTAGAAGGAATTTTCCTAACTGTGTGGTAACAGTAGAACGTGTAAAAGATAACGAGTGGATAAGTTCACTTTCCCAAAACCTGATGACAAAATTCCCATACATTCAAAAAGCCAGAGAATGCATAACGTGGGGAGTAGTGCATTCACTGTTTAATAGAGGATCATCATGAAGATCATTGGTTGCTAAAAACCACTCCTCTGAAATGGCTTACACTTTCTTTACTTCCTCTCCTCCTTTCATAATCTTTCCAGATAGAGATTCTCCAGAAGAAGACGATTTTGTCAACGCTTAGGGTTATGTCTGTCATAACGAGTTTATATGAGCGCCTTCCGGTTTACTGTGACAATAGTTAAGTTAAGTAGTTCCAGACAAGTTGAGTACACAACAGGACAAGCTTTACTAAAAAAAAGTTTTCACAGCGGAAATTCCTTTTTTTCTCAGCGGAGTTTTTTGTACAAAGCCGTACCTGCATTGGATAACTTTCCACCCGAAATAAAAGTAATTCCGGAGAAGTACTGGAATGGACTAGGAAAGCATTTCAGATGTTATTTTGTATCCAGTGTTCTATAAATTCTGACATAAAAGAAGTGCATATTGACCTTCCTCTTTTTTCATGTGAATGTACTGAAAGTTGTATCTGAGGTAGATTTCAGAAGAAAAAAGGCACCCAGTACAGTTTCAATTTGATTTTGTACTTTTCTCTTCCAGAACCATTCCTGGTATTGACTCTCAACTCAATTTTGTTTGTAGCAAGTAAGCAGATCGTGCACACGTGTGGAGCGAATATACAGAATTTTAAAAGGATTTTTTCTTCTTTTATTTTAGAACCCTTACAAATCTGACCTTAATACGAGACCAAGCATAAATTACATTTACTGCGGTATGGAAAAGGTCACTGGTTAGAGGAAACTGGTGAAGCAGTTAGTTTGGTTTTTTGTTTGTTGCACGTAATGAAAACAACCTCCACAGGCTGCATGAATTCCAGTTTCTTTCATTGGATTTTTTCTAGTTTCTTTGGGTGCTCACTTGTGATCCTGCTTGGGCTTTTAAGAAGCTTCTGTAAGGTTTTCACTTTTTTTCTTTGGTAGAGAAAAGCCATATAAAAGATGTAAAAAGAAGGGATGCAGTAGAAAGTATAGTTTTAACTTTTTCCTTTCAGAGAAATGCACACATCAAATGAATAAGAATGCACAGATGTTTGCTTGTGGAATCAAGAGAGAACTAAAGAAACGAAAGGAAATTGAGTTCGGCTATTACATATAGCTATTCAGACCATATAGAGGTCACCTTTTCCTTGTTTACATTTGAAGAAATGAAAGAAAGTCTTTTTGTTTTCCGTGCGGATTTCCAAGATGAAGTCATGACTAGAGTGGTTTATTTGAAAGCATCAATGGGCTTCTTTCAACTTAGGTTGACTTCAAGAATACAATGAGACATTGAATTCAAATATTAACGTTGCTTTGTGATGTTTCACAGAAATCGCTAGCTAGAAATTTGCTCCATAAATATATATTATTTAATTAACTTGCTTCTATTCAATATGAATAATTATTAATTACTGTTGGAGTATCATGACTATTGCATATGTAGGATGGTTTTGCATCTAGCGTGTTGTGACAACCAATATTTTTAAAATACTTTTAATTCATAACGTATAACTCATACATTAAACAAATTAGTCATGGTTCACTTTCAAAGTTACGTGTACGTTCTATACGTAAGAATATTCCATAAATGGGAAGTTTGCTCAAAATCCCGCAAGATACTTTCTCAAGTAATACAAACCAGTAAGAGGAAAAGCCCGTAATAGGGTTTTCTCTAATAAAGCATCCCCGTAAAAGGCAAGAGTTTCAATGATACTTTTGAGGTTTTCCCTTTTGTCGAGCCAGAATGAATAGCCGGGCTTGTGCTTGTGTGTCACGTAATTTTCTTCAACAAACCACTTAACGTCTTCCAGACACTGTAATAATTGAAGAACACAAGAAAAGAGGTTGGTTTTCTCTCGACCAGCGACATGCTCATAGGTAGGCACGTCCTCCATAATAAATTAAATTTGAAAAGTTTGAAGCTCCGTTCCACCTCTCCAGTTCCTTCTCCTTTTCACTTTAATTTGCCGGCTTACCTTCGAATGTCCATACACAAGACTCAAAAAGCATATATGAGTCAGGCCAATTCATTTAGGTTAATGCAGGAGCATTATATCTCCACAATGGTATCCCGGTCGGTGACATAGGGAACTACTTACACTTTTGTCTGTTTCTTCTCGTAAAGAAACCGGAAAAGACCAACGGCAACAAGCCTTTTAAACGAAATCCATACTTTTATAGAAAGACTGTTGGCGAAAACATTTGTCCCGCAATTGAGAAAGCATACCACACACGATGAAGAAAAAAACAGATTTTCTATGGCAAGTCAGCTACAGCAAAAGTAACGATGAAAAGTTCCATCAGGCAAGGAAACTTAAAGTGGAGAAGGTTACTTTTCTTTTACGAAGTGAAACCCTAGAAAGAAATGTCTGTTTTGAGTATATCCATCTTTTCCCCTATTCATTCACCTTTCCACACTTTCAACTCGATAACGTGTGGAAATGTGAAAAGGCGAGGGAAGTATAAAACTTGTAGGTGATGTGATGGCTCCCCTACCTTTCACGAAAATGAAAAGATGCGAATGACTAGAAATCTCCTAAGGTGAGTATACATGCACGACGAGGAGCCTAATGACCCCCATAAAACATAAAGCTTTCTAAGTGAAAGTTATTTCCTGACTTACACCAACATACATAACAATATTATATGGAAATGCATATTTCCTATAGTATACGAATAATATGATAGATTCACCTTCTTTCTCCATCTCATAGAATGAACATTATATATAGTAAGGAAATACGTATAATACGAGAAATAAGGAAAAAGGAAGACGTAGTGGTTGGTAATATTACACTTTACACTTTCTCCACATGAGGTCGATCCGTCGGAGTGTCCGTTAAATGCTTCATATACAGTGCCATATACACAAAACTACATGCACTTTTCTCCTTACTACTCTTCTCCATTAGTTGCTTACCTAAAGGAAGCGGGACTTTTAGTGGGAAAACATTGTTATTATTATGCTCTTCTCCTGAACACCAACACACACACTCTTACACTTCCACGTCTTACTTTTCCCTTTTCACTAACTCCGTCCACAACGTGATCTTTAGTTTTAGCGAGGATGGGAAAAGGAGTAAAACGGAGTGGGAGATGGGAAGCTTTCCACTTTGCACTCCGACAGTTTCATCACGCATGAAACCTCTGCATTGCACTTCTCTTCCTGAGCATTTTTTCGTTTCACACTGCGTAATAAATGAAAAAGGAACCTACTGGAGCGAAAATCCATCAACAAAAATAAAGTTTCTTGCAGCTCTCCTTTCCTTCTGAGAACATGCATTCATGTCTTTGGTGGAGAATGGAGATGAGCTGATGGAGAAGTCTTTTCTTTTTTATCAGTTTATTCCGACACAATTTCGTGAGAAAGAAGGGCTCAACTTTAAGCTATCTTTGGTTGTAACGTGAGGTAAGGGTAACTAAGGTTGGATTTTTAGATTATTTCTTGGGAATTGTACTTTTCCGCTAGTTTCATGCACTTCACGTACTTACGTTGTCTTACTGATAGTGCATGTCTGACTTGGGTACAGGTATGAGAAGTCACACGTACGTGGAGGGATCTTTCTTGGATCTGGGGTAAATTGTATAACTTCATTCTGTGCATGTGCGAATTCGGGGCATTTGAAAAATAATTTGACCGTATATTTTTGTATAATTAGAATGTAATGTTAATAATTTGGAGTATCATGCCCACCAAATACGTATATGAATATACGATGTACAATTAAACGTATTATCTTAGTTTCATGCTTATAGTTCTTGTAGTAGTCATCGTCATTACAAATTCCCCATGTATCTCTACGTGTGGGGGCTATTTCATTCAATAATATTAACATAATATCGTTGAAGTCAAGCATTTCTTTATCATTGAAAAATCACTTACAAGAGAAACGTCATTTTTATCCCGGAAGTGCTACTCAATTGGCTACGCACAGGATTTTATACTGTATTTTCGGGTAAAATATTATGCAGATAACCCATTATATTCTATCTCTTCTGCCAAGATGGATCCATTCGGCTATTCTTTGAAATTATTCCATTCTAATAAAATTCAGTTTTTATAACTGTCCCATACGTTTGCGAAAAGTAATGTCACACATTAATATGTTGTCTGAAGAATTTCCACTTCTGCTTTTAAAATTTCTTTTATCCTATTTCATCCTCTTAACTGCGTATTAAAATCTACTTAATCTGTTATGCAGTCATAGAAGTTAGTAATACCCATATTTAAGTTTTTCGGTCGATTGTACACGCTGGTTATAACTTTTGCTTTGCAAGCGCTCATCTCCATTTCTACATCCTTATTGTCGAAAAGGGATTTTAATCTATTTCCTAGAGAATGCCTTTTTGATGAAAAAACAATGCCAATTCTCCACGTTTTAATGGTCACATAATTCCAACTAGAAGTCTTCCTATGAATAAGAAATACTTTTCTTTCTAGACTTTTAAACGGATGATCGACTTCTACTGTTCTACTTTCATTTTCCATTAAAAAATACTTTTCCAAGAGAAAGAAATCCACGAGTCACTGAAATCCTGTTGAGAATTCCATCTTAAAATATCATATATTTATCCATATCTCTGGAAAGTTATATGCCCGTGTCATGATGAAACATTTGGGAAATTTGAGCACAGGAAAATTTGAATCGTCATCTGACAGTGTCATTGGCTTTTGGTTTGCTAACTATAATCTTCAAGGGGAAAGTGGATTACATCGCTTTGTCAGGCACGAGTGAACCAAATAATGGAACTTGGTTCGGAGAACTTTCCCTTCTCCACTTATATGAAACCCTCCTGTTCTACTAGCAAGCAAAACTGAAAGAAAATACGAGACTTCTTGAAACAAGACGATGAGTATTTACAAAATATTCTGAGTATATCCGTGAAATTCCTTGAATATGGAAATGTTTTTATTTTTAAATTTAGATGCAAAGTTTGACTGCACTTGTGTTTGTCTAAAATTATTATAGATTTTTTTATTTGATAGTTGATTTGAACGATAACGAAGCACACATTTTATTAAAATTTATTTGTTCAAACTTTTGATATGCCACGCTTCATAAGGACAGGATTTTGAAAACAATCACAAATCTACCAAAGTTCGGATTATGAATTATTATTGGATCCATTTTGAAAGTACATCTGTGCATCCATTTTAATTCTGGCACCCAAAAAAGTGTGTCTATTGCAACAACTATTTTAATGTTTTGTGTAAATCCATAATTTCGGCTTTTATATCTTGCTAGCGCTTGCTATCACCATCCTAATAAACTAATGGGGTAAAATGATAAAGAAACTTTACAAGTTTAACTTCATATTTTTAAAGTCCACAGCTAAGCACAAATCTGTCTAAGAAAGCTTACAATTTCACATGGAACCCAATACCCCGCTAGCGTCTTTCAATCTTCTCCACTTGCTTAATTCAAAAGAAAAACTGGAGCATATCTCTTAAGTTTCCAATTGTTACATCTACTTCTTATTGATCCACATTCCTATGTAAAATAAACCAAATAACAAAATGTTAGATGGAAGGAGTTTCGCTTCTACATGAAACTGGATATTTTTATAACGTTATATCAGCCAAATGGCATTTTTTTCTCAAAAAACTAAATAAAACAATCACTTCCACTTTTAATAAGCTTGCGAATGATATATTACACAATACATGTTGTAATTAAAAAATTCAAGCCCGTAAATGTCAACGTTAAAGCGGTTTAACGGAATTTGCTCAAAAGTAATAGATGTCGAGATTTTAACCCTAAAATTTGATTAGTGAAATCAGATTTTGAAAAAAGTTGAACGATATAGACACCAGCGCAATAACACACAGACAGACAGACCGACACACAAAATGGCCAATTTCATTAAGAGCTTCGCTCTTTAATAAGTACCCCTCCTCCGACAGTTTTGAGCTAGCATGGTACTCCACAAAACTGCCATCTTATATAATGCACCCTAAAAGCTCTCAACTTACGCCCCTGCACCATATCAATTCAGCCAAATATTGAAAAACTCAATTCTACCTATTCAAGCGTCATTCAATTCCGGGAGTGCACTTTGTTGACATACTTTCGCTACCAGTTCATATTTCCAAATTCCCATTTTCCTATCCCATTCAACTTGATTGCTCTTATGTAATATGGACTTATGAAGACGAGAACCATGGCCCGCAGAGTGGAACCAATCGCATTACAAATACATACATACGCCTCCGGCATATGAAGACAAGTTTTTTGGGAGAAATTTGTATATTTCCTTTATTATTGTCAATGCATAAAAATGTGAATGTTCTTATATGTTTAAATTTAGAATACACATGGCTATATATTAATACATAATATTACACTAGCATGCCTTTTCGTAGCTTGGATTCGAGTAAAAATTGGGTAAAAGTACCTCTTCCTCCGGTTTCTTCCCCCTCATCAGGTATCCATAATCCATACTCAAATACCATCTTTCTCCTCTTCCTTCATACCTAATCCAATTTTGTGTTATGCTTATATACGTTCACAAGTGGAAGTACAACTTGACTCCAACTCCACACATGCACACATGTTATATGTAAATGTAGGACGCAACAACATCCACAAAAAATACTAAAATGATATCAATATTGAATAAAATATTACATCGATATAGATCCTATTTCGAGTTTCTCCTCACGGTACTCCCATTTTCGTACATATTAGGTAAAATCTATGAACCACATGACATATAAATTGTGCCTAAAGTATACATACATGTTTATACATTTAATCTACAAGGATACACAAACATCGTGAGTTATAGAGTTATAGTACAAATAAATGTAATATCTTCGTAGTGGGCATTGCCATAATAGTATTCACACGTAAAAATCGCTCCAAAATGGATACGAACACGTTCTATTTTTATGGGTTTTGAGACCTCTAACCTAAACATACTATATTTTACACTGATGCGACAATACAAAATAAAATACTTTTAGATTCACATTACAAAATACATTTTCTCTCTTATTTTTTCTCCTTTCTATATCTCATGATATTTTTTTTCCTTCTCCATAATTTACACGCAGAGTCATACATTTTTCCGAATGGATTGCTTTTCCAAGGAGTTACCCAGGTGGGATGATGATCAAGAAGAGGTGATGGCAATGGTGCGAAGAGGTGAGGTGCGATGTGGTAGTGATGAAATTCGTTTTTTTTCTCGTATGTTTTTTTCTTCTTCTGAATATTAGAGATATGTTAGAAGGATAACAAGTTTCCTTTGGCTATAAGGTCATAACTTGAGGGTAAGAAAAAGGATGGATTTTTTTACTAAAAGGTATAAAATGTCGTGTGAGGTGCGTGGGACTTAAATTTTCTAACGAGTTGGGGTAGCGTGGCGTGTAGAATTGCAAAATATTCTTTTATCTACTTCATACAAACTTTTCCTGTAAAATGTAAGAAGCATTTTAAGGAAAGGAAAAAAAGCTCTGTTGAATGTGTGTACGCATTTGAAAAAAAAAAAATCCCTCTTTTCCTCAACATGAAACCGTTCTCTCGTCTTTCTCAGAGTTCCTCCTTTAAAGAGAGGAATCTCCTGCTGAGGGTTAGCAATCGTTGTCGTAGCCATTGCTTCATGTTTCAACCTCATCCGGTGATTGATGTTCGAAAAGGAATGGTCGACACCGGAGCTTTATCGCTTTTCGCTCCATTTTCAGCGTAACACACGAGATATCCTTTTTCCTCTTCTTTACAACCATAGTTTTTCTTTTTTCCCCTCTACTAAATCCTTTCCCCAGTACTTTTGCTAATCCGAGGGATGTAGGCTTTTGAGAGAAAAACTACATTTTTTTGCTCGTTCCCTCCCACCATGTTTGTGAATGTGCGTGTGTTTCTCCATGTGCTGATTTTAATGGCTACAGGGATTTGAAAAGGAATGGGAAAATGGGGTATTAAGGGATACGAAAGGAGCACTCATTGCCATTATAAAAAAAGTTGTTTTTTATTAACGATGTGTCAATGCATCAAGTTTTATAGACGGATAGAGACTTTTAAGGATATGTATACTTGCGTATACGCTTGTAATAACTTGTGTGTGATTTTCATCGATATAGAGATTATTACGCTATGGCTTGTGCAGAGTCTTCATCCGATCCTAGTCACGTGTTTGTCTATGAACTTTTTTCCCTCGCAGTCTTTTCTTTTTTTCCTTTTAATAAATTCACAAGAAATGACCCTGGGCTAACATCCCTGAACTCCACACTCATATTCGAAACGTCCCTTTCTTCACCCGGCATGCCTTGAAGCTAAGTCCAAAGCAGAGGAAGAGGAGAAACACTCCACCAGCGAGAAGGTACATTGACCACGAGAGTTTGCAAGGACCTGTGAGAAAGAAAAAAAGAACAGTGCAAAATGAAAATCTTGTTTTGAGTGTTTTTACGAGAAGAAAGAAAAGTAATAAGGAGTGCAATAAAACATTCGGTTCCTTTTGTAATGATTGTCTGGTGAGGTTATATAACTTGTGTTTGCATGGGGCAGTAATGCCCCCATATGCCATTGTCTCCTTCCCTAGTTATCTGTCTACAGAGCAAATAATTGTCACATAAGGAAAAAAGTCAGTAGGGCGGGTGAAAACAAGTGTTTAGAAGGGAAGAGAGAATGGTCAATTTTACGATGGATTAGTCTATTATCGTCTTCCATTCTTTTTATAAAAGACGTTGCCTTATTGATTTCTTTTTTACAACTGAACCTCGCAAAACACTTGGACAGGGTTGACATCCTAGAAATGTTTACTCAAGAAGAGCACAATGAAATATAGACCGGGGGAAAATACCAGAGTAAAGTATTGCTATATGTCGCCGGATTTTGTTGGAAGAGGTATTGCAAAAGAGAGAAATCTCATCAATACCATTGCTAGATCTGTTCACTTGTTCTATTGACAGTATAGTTTGGACTAGGATTTTATGGGGATTTCAAATAAAAACCTTTTTTCTTTCTCTGGTTGTACAATATAGCTTCACCCTTCTTGAGTTTATCGTCAAGTCTTGAAGAGATCGAATTAAATCCGACCGTTTCGAGAGGGGATAGAAGTGAGTGAGGGAAATAGCTATAAGAATTTCTAATACAGCCTCTTTCACTCTCGTAAACTGGAACCACTGACAAGATTGATGGTGACAGTGCCATGTTTGCGAGAAGGTTTTCTCAATGTGAATAAGTGTCTAATCGTAAGTTGAATACTGTTAATGTTAGGGTTTCAGCTTCATTGATGGCTTCTGAATTTTTCAGAGTCGACAGGGGAAATATGGAAGGAGTAAAATAAACTATTGTATAGCATGTTTGGGATTGAAATTAGGATTTGGTTAGAAATCAAAAATGATTTTAATGGAAAAAATAGATGTACTTTGATGCAAAAATATGTTTTTAAACAATTAAAATGGCGAAGCGTGTACAGGTTCTGCACATCCAAGTATATATTAAAAACAAGCATAGCCATTTAAGGTTGAACACATGAAATATTTTATGCATTTGTTACCTAGATCATACGGACCGGATTGATCAGAGCATGCATCTTGGACCTCTTTGTTGCCCCATCCAAGGGGATAGAAAGCTACACCTATGATGATGAGGAGACCTGAAAAACACAAATAAATTTATCAGAGTTAAAAAATAGTTAAGCGCTCTTAAAGTGCAAACTCGTAAAAAAGTATATATTTTTGAATGAACGTTTGTTAGAAACGGCATTGAGCCTTAAAAGCACAATCATGTTTTCCAATACGGAAGTCACATTTATCCTATTAATCATTCATTCAGGAAGAGCGATAGAGGTGATTTATCACCATCACGAAAACCTATGAGTGTATCTCCCTCCACTTTATCTTCATTCATCTAGATCCGACCACAGACAAATGTAATTAATATGACAAAAGAGCACAAAAATCAGAGAATTATTTTTATCCTTTATTACACAATGAACTTATAACCAACACTGTCGGCCTACAGCTTATTCCAAGTAGAACTTTTGTATATTTCTTCTCATTCATGGTATCATTCATTCCAGTAGACTTGCATTAACTGCGTCTCAAGAAAATTGCTAGTGTCATTTCCACACAAATGAAATTTGTTATTAGTCAAGTGTAAAAAAACGGAAGGATGCCTCCAGTTCCATTATCATCACTACAATCCAAGAAATTATGTTAGGAAGACTTACATAATCTTCGAAATGACACTCGGACAGGTCCGTTTTGGTGAAATAACGATAAAAATAATAGCCTGAATAACAGCCTTTAGAATTGTCCTCTTATCAGGGGGTACCACCGTCAAAGTGAATTCTTGTGGAGGAGTGATTTCTCACAGTCAAAAGAAGTGAAGAGGGTCCTTCTTTTGCTATGGAAAGAGGGCAAGTCATTTTTTACTTTGCAAGAAAGGAATGAAAAAAAAGGAAAAATCACTTTGGGGATTCATATGCAAGCTCTTTCAAGGAGTATACCACACAGCACCTAGTTTTCCTAGAAAATAGGAAAATTCCCCCTTCATCCCATTCACAACAGACTTTTCCTCCACCACCGCATTGCACTGGATGCGTGATAGTGACCACCAAATAGAACTCATAACAGTTCAATGGTCTCTTGGAATTGGGGAAGGGGACTGAACACTGAAATCTTTTACAGAGAGAACGTGGGATTTTATTTTTAGGATTATTTTGCACTATTACGCTTCAAGTAGACAAATTCATTTTTGAACATTATTGACCAGCCTTCCATAAAGGTGAATTGTGTAAAACCAGAAATCTCAATGGCATAATTAGCTTTGAAGTACAAATTTTCAAAAAGGAGAACATCATTTGAGGGAAAAATATTTCTCTGGATAAGAAATAGGAAAGTCGAATTGAAGGGATGTTGTCGGAGAGGTTGACATATTTTGCTTGTATTATATATAGTCTCCTTCGGAGTTAAGGTATATAGTATAGTATAGTATAGAGCACTACAAAACACAATGAGAAGGGAGTCTAGTGGTCTGGTCGGTTACAAAAAGAAAGAATGCACTGGTGAGCTTTCTCCTCGTGTAATCTTTTGATTCGGCGAAGATCTTTTCTATGAAAAGCTTTTGAGTTGGTGGAATTTCTACTACCACTTGCTGTTTGAAAAGTTTTTTTCGAGTTTTTATCCTCCTCGTCTCCGTCAAGATGTGTATATAAACTCCAGAGAGATGAGAAGGACATGACGAGAAAGAAGTATATTATTGACTGTCCCTCTTGAGTAACTCACTTATACACGAATGTATGTAGTTTCTGGATTCACAGTCAAAATAGAAAGTTTTGACGCAAAAGTGCCAAGAAGGTCGGACTATCTTTGGTTTTCATACAATAGCAAGAGAAGAAAAAGTTTCTTGCTCCATCAGGAAACTCACACAGCTTCAAGCTCCAGCTCAGTTACGCACTTGGGACTGAGGAAAAATACGGAATAATAATAAAGGAAGATGCGGAAGAACATCTGGTGCGAGGGAATTTTTATAGATGTGAAGAAAAGAAAGTTTTCAATTTTTGTTGAGAAATTCAACTTTTTTCCTAACTTTGCTTCGCATGTATTCAAGGTTTCCCAGTCAGGATGAGATGCAGACTTTAAGTTTTTCGTACTTTATGTTCAAATATATTTTATCCTCAAATACAACTTTGTTGTTGTTCAAGATCTTCAATTCATGTGATAAAAAGAGTTTACGCAAGGTGCCGAAAATATCACAGTTTACTGCCATTTAAAATAAATATAAGCGCATTGTAGAAAATATACAATGAAAGATTTTGGAGAGATACAATATGTACGTACAAGTCTAAAGCCAGCCAATATATTCATACGTGAAAGCTATTCTCACCAGAGATGATTTTTTCTCCCGTTTACAAATAGTCATATACGAATATTCGAATACAATTTTCGGAGAAGAAAACAATAACTAGATACGACTTTCTATTTGCACGCTTTATCTGCGTTTATGCACGTTAGTGGTAACTTTCTATCTGCCCGCTTCAGTAGTCATTTCATCATTTCTATTTCAATCAGCCACTTTCAATCAATTTCAATTTTCTTCCAAAACTCAATAGAGTGCAAAGATATATATATATTGCATAAAAGAATGCGCGTTTCCCATGAATAAAGTTAAATTCACTGATAGCACGAAGCGCACTCTTCAACCACACGTTTTTAATTCTCTCTCCAATATTCATCCGAGCAATTTCTGTGAAAAGATTCAATCATGCGTGTATCTCAAGAGGAATGAGAAATATTGCTACATGATGAAATTAATAATCATTCCGGTGATATATAAACCGGGTATAGACAAATAATACGATTTTCCTCTGCGGTTTCTAGTGTTTCTGTGAGGTTACCTTTCAAGTTACCCGCAACGCAATAGACTATACAGATAATATAGAATGTCATGTCAGTGAAAATTCGATTGGATCGGAGGCGGATGGTTGGGGGAATCATGGCAACTTATTAAAGAGCGCTTTATAAAAGCACATATCATTAGTATAACAAAAGAGCTTTTGAGCTCCTTTCATCTTTTAAAGCTTCATTGGATCCACTGCACACACACACAACCTTCCTCTCGGAAGCACACCTCTCCCGTCTTATGTGTGAGAAATATATCGAGTTTGAAATGAACCAAACCAAATGAGCCAACAAGTTTTTCAAGGGAAGAGTAGGAGAAAATCTGCATCCTACACACACAAATTGTCTTACAGTTGGTGGCTCGGTTCATTCCCTTCAAAATGCTTTTTTCCCATTCCACTTGTGTATTTAAAGAATTATATGCCTTTCACCGTCAACGAGGTTGAAGCTGTGGTAGGAGAAAGCTGAACTGGTTAATGTATAAAAAACTTTTTTTGCTGAGCTATTTAGCTTACTTTACTAGACTTGATTTTCTATATTCGAAAGTATTATCAAGCTCCGACAATAAGTGAAGAAAAGCTGGTACTGCTTCTGATAATGCTCCTTGTTCTTTCCTTCGGTTGGCTTGGCTTGGTGCAATTTTACCATAATTTATAACTTTCCTTTCCACGGGGAACCTTTTCCTCTATACTTGCTCTTCCAAATTTACTGTGTTTACTTGGCTTGGTTTACTTGAGAGCTGAGGCTATCGCTATATGGAACGTTATCTTGTTCTAGAGAGTAGTTATATATTTACAGAGTTTCCCTTAACTGCCCGTCCCCTCGTTACTTAATGCCACCGTGAGGAGTCCTTTAAAGTCGTTCGGGAACGACGGAGAAAGCAAAAGGTAAATGATTCTGTCGGCGCTCACGCTAAATTAACCTTTAAACACATAAATATTATATTCTTGGCTTAGAAATTTTTTCCAGATAATCTTATGAAGAGCTAAAGGAGGACTTTTCCACGCAGGTAAAATCGTTCATCGACCTTAGCTTTTCAACTTTAACAATCTCCTGTTTTTCCTAAACTTTCAAAGTAAAATTTCCCTCTGCATAATTTCCCCCTGTCGTCTTCTTTCATTTTAAAAATGTTCCACGGGAGACAGATGATGATGTAGGATGAAAAAATGAAAACAACTTTGGGAAGAAATAAAAGAGCAACCTAATAAGAAAGAAATTCTTGGATCTTCCAACATACGTGTAAGTTGGCTACTTTACGAGAACAACGATAAACAAGCCGCGCATTTTGGCATGACTTTCAAATCAGAGTCTCAAACGTTACAAAAGATAATGTTTAAAGATACTACATGCCAGGATAGGAAATTGACATGTTTTCCAAGTAAATATTTTTTAGTCCTTAGTTCCTCCAAAAAAGCTTTGAGAGGATACCAGGAAAATTTGGAAATAGATCAAAGGATTTACAAACGATAATACGTTTTTATCCGTAAAATGCTAAAAAATACGTTCAATTCCCCGATTTACAAGCTTAACATGAGCGACATTAGTGTTTATGCGACAAGAAACAAATCTGTGTATTTAGGCGCAGTCAACTATTTTCTTTCTTCCATCGAATCATGTTTTTATACCAGGACGAGAGAGAATGAAAGAGAGAGAGAGAAACTACGAAGCGAGCAATTTTGCATAAAATATGTATCATGCATAATAGAAGAATAGAATATTACTCTCACATACGTACCTTTTCCAGTGAATATACGAGCGATAAAACTACAACCAAGGATGAAGTAAAACGAGGGAAAATACTGGAGAACGAGAGCAATATGATGTAATAAAGAAAAAGTAAGAGTGTGGGCCTGTGTCTTCTTTCTCTGAACAGATAGGTACAGCTCGAAAGCAGAAAAAAAGTTTGCATTCATATCACATCAAATGTCGTCAACTTGGCTGCTCTTCCGCCTTCTCTATGTGTGCATGCAACTGAAGAAGTAATCATTTTATTCAGGAAGAGCAATAGAAGGTAGTGGAGAATATGAATCCAGCCTATATAAAAACTAAACAGAGTTGCATTCTCTTCTCCAGAGGAGAAAAAAGAAAGAAAAAAGTGCTCTCTCTCTCTCGCTTTTGCCTTTTTCCTCTCCACTTGGTGATGTGAATGTTGTAACAGTACACAAAAGCATCATCACCATGATCATCATCATCCTCGTAGTCATCATCGTTTCGGATATTATTGCTGTGGATGGATCGTTGTATAGTTGTTGTTGGCTCATTCCATCCTCCATATATAGTCTTCATATACGAGCTCACTTGAACTCGTTCAAAACTTCTAAAAAATGGAGTGGATGTCTGGAAACTGGAACATCACTTGGATATGAAAGTTTTCCCTATTCACAGCTAACAAAACTGTGTGCTCGAGGATGATGATGGAAATAAGAGAAAATATATGTTCTCTTTTTGTCAGCATCATTTCATCCGATTTTTTTTTCTTCGTTGGGGAAAAATGCTATTGTTAAATAAGACACGGCATCACAGGAAAAATACAAGGATGAAAACATGTAACATTTTGAGAAAATACAAAAAAATGAAAAGGGAGAGAATATACACGCGTGAGTCTTGTTCAATCAGCAGGAAGCGACAGAGGGAGAAAATGTAGTTGTGAATTGTTTTGTCACATAATAGTGTGGTGTGAAAAACTGTGCTGTACTATTTTAAACTACTAATGTAATTAATCTTGACATTTAACCTACTATCATTAAGAAAATAGAACACACAACTCTTTTCATACTACAGAGAGAG
>JAHZNA010000270.1:0-51646 GCA_027743935.1 Sinodicranocentrus sp. ZH6
GTTCATTTTTCAATTTAAAAATTTCTCGTTTGAATTTGTAATATTGAAATATTCAAAATCATTTGTCTTTGAAGAAACACGAAATTAAAGTTGTTTTGTTCACATTCACTGTAGTAATGGAAGTATTGTAAGGTCATTTGTTTAGTAGGTTAACATTGTGCGTGAGATGACAGAACATGAAAAAAGACTTAGATGATCTGAAACGTAAATAATTTATGTCTTTATGTACTAGCCTCCTTCGCTTAACCTACTTGTAGGCTTCTTTCAGTCTTAAAAACTACTTTCATGAGCACTCAAAAAAGTACACCAATAACTTTTGCCAAAAAATATTGTGTAAGAATGCCAACGAACTTGAGAGATTTCTAAAATATGCTGAATTAGCTGTTTCTAACTCTCAAATTGTGATCTGTGGTGACTGGTGACTTGGCATATTTCATATCCGTATGTTTAGATCTTTTTTCTTCTCTACTCATATTTTTCATTTACGAATGACTGAATTGGCCATGGCTCGAAGGAGGATTTATTCCAGCATTATTGTTGAGCAATGTGCTTATAAAATCTGTGTGTTGTCTTTTACAATGGAAAATGCGTAGACATAATCCAATGAAGATTTTTTATTAGCATGTGAATCTGGATGAAAAGTGAATTTTCCCACAAAAGTTGTAAAATTTTTTGGAAAACTTTCCCTCTCCTCTTCCTTCACCACATCACGTTCCACAAGGATTTCTAAGTGCGTCGTTGGGAAATAATATTGGAGCAAAGAATAAAAGTAAATTCTTCATTTTCACTTCTAGAAATAGTAAGTTATGTTCTTGTATTTAACGTCACACTACAAGAGCAAACTTATGCAGCGAACATTATGAGGTTACACACCATCACACTGCCACTTACTTTTGAAAGAAAGTTTCCAGTGATTGTTAAATTTTAAAAGAAGCAGGAAAGTATCAACAACCGCACACACCGCTCCATCCCATCTTCAAGGACTTGAAGATTTTCTGCTCTAATCTGTCAGATGCTTTTCCACTCTAATTTTCCCTAATGAATAATGCATCCTGATCATTTCCCCTCCTCTTTCTGATTTTAACATGAATCAACCAAGGAAATAAAGCCTCATACTAGGCAATGCCAGATGTACACTTTTACAGTGGTTTGACTATCTTTCATTTTATGAAGTTGAGCTGCGTAACTATAAAGACTGCATATTCCATATTTCGCGTCAAAAACACTAGGGATTTGAAAGACGTTGGCAAGAATCGCTCCCTTCCCGGCGTTAAAGGCGAACCACAGACTTGCTTTTATCTTTTCAAGAAAAGTTACTAACAAGGTTCACAACCGGAAAAGTTCCTTATGGATTCGTTGCTTGACTCTCTCAGATTATTCGAGATTTGTAGATATTTTACGACGTCACTATGCATAAATTATAATGAGAATGCGTGTACGTAGTAATAATTTAACTATTATTTTTGTCCTTAAAATGCTTCTTTTTTTCATCAGGAACATGCATAAATAATGCATGCGTGAACGTACATTTTAAAAATATATTAGATAATGCATTAAATATATTTTGATGGGAACAGTGTTGAGTTTTATACATGCCTCCATAACAGATTTAGACTGAATTGTAGTCTCCAAATAGCACGTAACACCCATCTCCTCAGCTCGTTTTTCTTCGTTGTTGTGATCGCTGAGCTATCATGGTTAAATGTGAAATTGCAACATAAAACTTAGCAGATATCACGTCCATTCTGACTCTTCGAATTTTTTTCTGGACTATTTTTTGTTTCCTATCCTATTCAAGCTATGAAACTATGTTCATCCTTTGTGTCTATTGCAAATATTACCAACACAAGCAAAGCCTAAACTCAGAATAGCCATCATATATATGTTTTTGTATAAAAAGAATTGTGCAGGCATGCAGTCAGGCCAGGCAGTACTTGTACAGCGAATTTTCTTTGCATGCAGAGAAAGTGAAAGGAAGTTTCGTGTTAACAAGCTAGAGTAAGTAGCTTGAAGGCAGAATGCATTTCTCAAAAGGAGCATGAAAGAGACAGCGAAATTTTTTAACATAACAAACAACATTTTTCACCAATGACTCCAGCCTATACTGTAATGCAATTTATTCAGCACGATGCACATCTAATGCGCTACATCTTGACGTTAACAGGTCTATTAAAATGAAAAATTTCCAAACTTCAATATCTCCATCAGATAAAATGAGACATAGGAGAGCATAAGTTATTGAAGGGAATTCCAGTAATATTCCTTGCTCCCTCTCACACCATCAAAATAAAGGCTACTACTAAGGTAGAAATAGCCAATGTGGCATTTATTGGGGAAGAGAAAAAGATGAATACTACCATGCCTCTACATAAATAGTTAAACGAATTCACTGTCCCAATGATGGAGTACTGTAATAACCCAAAGAAGTGCAGCAATGCACCTTAGAATTTTTAGTCTGACATGCATACTCTGTGAGGCTGGAGCTTTATTGTCCAGCGAGTAACAACTTTTGTAGGTCTCGTTCAGCCATCACCATAAATAGCTGGAAATGATCGCATAAACGGGATAAATGCATCATTTTATAGAATCATCAAAGGGCTTTATTGCATAGAAAAATGCATCTCCCAAATGGTTGACATTTTTTTCACTTTCATTGCATACATGAACGTCCACGCCATACGGCTTGAGCTAATTAGGCATGTAACCTCGTTTTTAATGGTATTGGGTGGTTCTGTCTTTTAATTTATGGCAGGATATATGAACCTGCTCATTGTCAGTATGAAACTGTTTTTCAGCCTATTTCAACTAATGACAGCGATAAAGATGCACGATAGGGGAGACATGCCAGTCCACAAATGAAATCAGTGTTCCACGGGTAATTCCATCTAATTTTCGGATTGGTTTGTCTAACTTTTCTCTGTAGGCTGACGTTCACTCCACAGTTGTCTGAAGAGTAGTAGTTACCGTTACTTTCAGTAACAACTTGGCTTGTAAGCCAATGAGCATCTCGGGGAAAGATCCGGCGAACGTCATTAATAAATTACTGGCACATATTTCTTTCGCGAAAGATAAATTGAGCAATGCCAAGAGTGTGGAGAGAGCAAGTCAAAAGAGTTTTGGGAAGGTAGTAGTCAACAGTCAGTCATCAGTATCAGTCAAGTCAAAGAAAAAAGGGAGCATCAGCAGTGGAGCGAGGAAGAGAAAATCTCAGAATGCAAAAAAACAATCTTTGACTATCGACAAACAGGAAACTTTTATGATCTGGCGTACCGCAGGAAACGTGGTTGGAGTTTTCAGCTTCTTTCAAACGCTTACATCTTTTGCAAAGCTCATCTGCTCAATGGAACTTTGTTCAAGGAAAATTATCAAGAATTCATGGTAAAACCAAAAGCTTGAGGGAAACAGTGGGAACAGTTTCGATGCTATAACACAGTAAGGTTAAATATCTTCACCAAAAATATAATGAATTACATAAGGGAGCATTCACAATCTTGGAGGGAAGAGGTTTACCAATAAAAAAACAAGTAAAATAGTTTCCCGAGAAGAAAGAAGCATTCCCCCAATCTGGCGTTTAGGTGGGTTTTCTCCGTTTCGTTTAAGCAATCGTGGGAATCTTTGTACGACCGGTTCGAAACTAAAGAGCTTCAAGCCAAACCATTTGTCTTGATAAGTAGAGGAAAGACAGGATGTGGACCGCATCACTAGCGTATATTCCTTATAGGCTGCACAAGAAAGTGTTTAAGTCTGGTGAACACACATGCAGAAAGTTACATTAGAGTGTTGTAACCTTTTATAAGATTGTATGTGTTTGGCTTATATTATATTTGCTCAAGGTACCCTGAGAGGATTTGGTGATGTATAGTTTTGCCTGTACTTACAGTTGCATAAGTCGTGAATAGGTTGCTCTATAGATCTATTTTTATCACCATCATGATGCATCAGAAGTTATAGTTGGATATTTTCTTGCAGGTAGAATTCATACGTAGGTATAATATGAAACATGGTACGTCGCGGATGGAGGGAAATGACCTTGCTTTATCTTATTTTATTCTCCATGTTGACTAGTGACAGAACATCATGTAGAACGTCAAAAAATACTATTACAGAATTGTTTTATTTTTCGATATGTCATGTGCGAAAAATATCAGCTTGTTCGTTTACGTTGGTTGAACAGAGATTTTGAAGACTATTCGCGAATCTGGACGTAACTAACATGGCGTTGTAACTTTATTTCTGCTTCTATTCATAGTGGTTGGTAAAATTTACAATTATTCATGAACTTGGTAGTTGTCAAGCTAAATTTTCATTCACGCGGACAGAAAAAGAGTTACATAAATAAATAATACCAATTAAAGCACTCATCACTCCCCTAATTAATTATACGGGTTGAGTGTACGGGTTTACTCATCCTAGTTGACGTTTTGCGGTGGGGTGGGTTGTAAATGTGTGTATTTGTAGTCGGTATAGTAATTTCCGTAAAAGGAGTAAAGCACCGTGAACCAGGAAACGATACAGTGACAAACAGTGTGGATGGGATTTTTGGCTTGTTTTTCTGTAATTTATTTTTCTCCTCCCTCAGTTCAACTCCCTACTGTAATTTATTGTGCGTATCTCGCTTAGTTCTTACTTTATGCGATGTTGAAGCAAGGAAATTCGGTAATGGGATGGGATTCCGTGGTTGTAGCGTAAAATTTTAGAACCTCATTTGCATCAAACACGATAGGTAGGGGAAACAGGAGCAAAGAGCAGTACGAACCAAATGATAAACTGGGAGAAGATAATGTGTGTAAATGAAATGCGTTTATAGAGCTTCATAAATACGTTGTGAATAGCAGGATATGACTAGTGCTATTTCCCTATCATGGTTTTCCATTGAGTATTGCTTAGAAGGTTATTCAAACGGATGGGGGCATTCTGAATATTCTGATTTGGGAATTCAATGACATCAAAAAATTTCCTTGAATTTACATCTACCAATTGCCCTAGGTCTTACATATTTTCATTATAAACGCATTTTCGAGATTACAATGTGAGTAACGCATCACTGCATCACACTTACATTCTTGCCAGTATAAAATCGAAATTTAATGTATGTTCCGCGAATCTACTACTGATAAAATAACCTGACATTTACTTTATAAACATAAATGGTGAGGGATACAGAAAGTGTGAGAATTCAATTAGGAATATCTCGTGAAGTGGAACTGCCCCTTTCACACTGCCAGAATTAGAATGACTCATTAATGCTTTTATACTTTAAATGCCTTACTCGTTGCCTTTCTTTATGCGACTAACTTGCTATCCAAGCATTAAATAAACACATTTTCCGTTCAGTAGTTTCCGGTGTTGTACCTCCCATTAATTATCACCAGCTGGGATTGATTGTTATCTTAAATGTGCAGTTGAAGTATTAGGTAGAATGTTCCCTTATTTTCTTTATTTTCTACTTTGTAGAATAAAGAGAAGTACATGTGGTGAATGCCAATTTCAAGTTTGAATTAAAGCAAAAGTCCCGGACAATTTTCCCTTCCTTGATTATCCATAATTACTGTGAGTTGTAAAGCACACACCGTTAGTTGAGGTTGAGAGGGAATTGGCTGCATTTTGAGTGAGAGATAATTAGCCTACGTACTGAAAAAACACCAGGAAACATGAAACAACTGAGCTGCAGTCGCTTGTGAAAATGAAACCGCAGACTAAACGCTTACTTAACCAATGCCAAGGCCTGAGGAGAATCTGAAAACTTGGTGGGGAAGGATTATATTCTGTTTATTTTCTAACCTTTGCCACGTGCCTTTCATTCCTTTCATATACCACACACAGGTTTAGACGGAAAATTTTCGGGAATTGAAATTCTACAGGGGGAAACTTAGATAAACGAGATAATACAGTAGGTCCTACTACGAAATCTCTGGATTCGTTTACCTCTGCTGCATACGTCATGCGAAATTAATTTGCTCTCTTGCAAACAAGTTCCAATTAGGATTAGCATTTCAACAACTTATGCCCAGCCGTACTTCATACAGAAATCAAGCAGACAAAGTACACACCTTCCTCTAAACCTATATCATATAATATTCCATAATAGAACTTTGTGAAGACGATAATTTGCACATCAAGAAGTTTTGGCTCGTATTAGATGCTAAAGTTTTTCAGCGGACACATGGCTTTTTGATGAATACAGCAGTAAACTAGCAGGCTTCTCTTAAAGAAGTCATTGTCCTATTATCCACTGTCAACGACTGTTGCAAAAGGGTCGAGAGTGAATAGGAGACCCTTACTTATTTCTTTACTAATCCTAAAATATATTTAATATCTCTTGACTCATGTGTATCGTTCTCACTTCTCGGGAAAAGGAAACCGTCCGCCCATAGTCTCATAAATAAGTTATACAGTTTCCAGTTAAAAGTAGTTGAGTAGACAGTATATTCAGTCTGTGTTCTCTTTCGGATTTCACCATAAAGCTAAACGGATAGGAAAGTGAGATCCAGAAAATTTTCCCAACTTTTGGAATGAAAACGTAAAAAGTTTCTTTGAATATAAGTATCCAACGGACACAACCACCACCGCACAGCTTTCATCATCATCATCAGTATCCCTTCATTACCCCAAAATGGATGGGTTTTCTCTTTTGCTTAAATTGTTTAGATGAGGTTGCTCTAATAATGAATAAAAGGCTTAGTTTGCAGCTGGCAAGTTTGTAATAAGATATTTTTGCTCTGTTCACCGGAGCGGAACAACTAGGGTTGAATGAATGGTACAAAATTAGCGCATATAATATCAAATTGCATTGCATCGCATTGCATTGTTCTTATATTCTGTTTCGGTGTATGCACAACCATATAATTTAATCGTCATTGTATATTTATATACATACAACAAGCTGTTCATTTACCATATTTCCTAAGATGCTCTCAACATAAAAAATGTAACGTCCACGTATATAACATATATACTGGCACTTCCTGTTGCCACTATCTTCCCAACAAACTCGTTCATTTTTTCTCTTCTCAAAAGGTACCGTTTACTTGGTTTTGTCACCAACATGTGTTTATAAAAAACAGCCTGCAGCCATCCTCCCAACACTCCCAAGTTGGGAACACTGCTTTTGGCAACAAAGCACTTTCTCCTTTAGCCTCAGTTGTAGCATTGCTTAGCTAAGCTAAATCAAAATATTAAATGACTTTTGTGCAAGGAGCGGAGGAAAACTGAAAAGCATTCAGTAGGGAAAAGGGAGCTAGCTATAAGACAAGTCTCTGGAGAGAGGCTGGCGGAGAAAGGAAAAATGTAAAGGACTTTGTCATGCTTAGTTAATCTAACTAAAAGTGTAAGTAAAGATGATGACTTGGCTGAAGTGGCTGTTGCTTTTCCTCTACCCATATGAATGAGGTAGTGTAGATGCATGTTGTTGTAGAGGGTGTAAAAAAAGTTATACACAAACATATATGTATCATATTTTAGCAAGTGTGGGGTCTATATAGCGAGATATATGGGAAATTGGAGAGATGAGAAATGCACCCATTTTTTTGTCGGCGTATAGCGCATCCTTGATAAGTTCGGTTAAGATTGAACATAACTAACGTCACATGAATATGTAGCAGGAGCTTTTTTTTTTCTCGACAGAATAGCGGTAATTTCAGTCGGAAAGAAAGGAACTCAAGTAAAAAGATAACTGTAGATGAAGTATTAATATTTTTAGTCAAAAATGAAAGAAAAACTTCAAAGAGGGTTGCCCCAGATGAAAGTAGGTTGGCAACGCTGGGAAAATATGTACTGATGATGGGGACTTAGTTTAAAGGAATTTGTACACGTATATACATACTTGGGTATATATTACTTTTTAGTAATATGATCATAATATATATATTATTGTATCATTGGATTTAGTTAGTTTTGCTATCCTACAGAGATGAAACGCACTGTTTTTGAGAGATTTTGCAATCCCAACGTTTTGTAACTTTTTACGCACATGAGTATCAACATAGGTACCACAGGGAAAAATAAATATATGTGTATTGAGACAAGTCATTCTCATATCGAGTCCAGTATTTCTTATTGTAGTCCCATACCTAGTTATATCTGGCCGGATGAGATGTTTAATAAAAATGTACGCTATTTGAAAAAAAAAATATATTGCATAGAAAAAACTTTGAGTAGGGATAAGAATAAAAATGTGTCTTTTCTTAACAAGTTGCTTTCTCTTTTTCGCAAATCCTTTCTTTCCTCGACTCTACTACGGAGTATAACACTGATGTTGAATGTTTCATCTTTTTCCCCAAATTCATGTTTTTCTCCTCGTTCCCAGCTTGAAATCGCATAATGTCATTAACTTTTTTTCCAGCTTGGAGACGTACATTAAAGCTCATTTTCGTTCATCTATTACTTTGCAACGCGACGCGATATTGCATATTGTATAATCATTCAAAAACTAGTCGTCGTTTTATTCTGTCCCGACATACTTTTCCCATTGTAGTTAAAAAGTGTATTGAATCTCAACACTATAAGGATACATAGATGGTAGACGGGATGTGAAATATTTTCGAATAATCGCGGCTTGGTTTTGGCAGGTTGGTTCCGTTGATATGCTCTGTTGGCAGATACGATAGAAATGGCTTGGCGCTTGCAAAATGAAAGCGATTTCAAGAGACTTTTCTTGTTGCTGACATATATTATAATAACGCCGCATATACCTAAATATAAAGAAAGAATACATGTAACAGCAATACTCTGGATTTGACTGGAAAAAAAGCAGAAAAGTTTTTATGGTGGTGAAAGTGGTTTCTCAGAAGAAAGAAAAAAGAAACCATGTATGCATTTTTGCATTAACCAGACACCACTAACCAACCAGATAAAAAAATGTATAGGATATGGATATGAATGAAAGTGAAGTCGACAAGACGATATGATGGAAAGCTGACAGGCACACACAAGGATATCTTAAGTGTAAGATGATGATAACGATGCAAAGAAGAGAACTTTATTCCGGCTTTCGTACTCACATCCCGTGTCGAAAACAAGGAAAAAATGTGTTCCGTTTACTGCTCACACTCATTCCTTGTATTCCCTTATCTCAAGGGCATGTTTCCTTTCTCTTACTCCTTTTTTGCTTGCAAAAATTTATATTTTTAGTGGGTTTAAAGCGTTTTCTCGTATATTGCTTTATCTCAGAAGAGTGGTTCTTTTTGTCAAATTTTGCTTGGAAACTTGAAGCAAGTCTTATGATATTACCTGCATAAGTTATAACACACTAGACTGCACTTTTGTGTGAACTTTTGGTACGTGTTTTATTCATATTTTGTGTTTTTTGAAGAGAGAATGCTCAAGTCATGTAGAAGTGTATAACATTGCTACGGAAGACGGTGTTTCATGTCAGTATCATGTATTCATGAGGGTCGTGGATTTGGCAGGTGAAGCATATATGTACATCTCATCTTCATCTCATCATCCTTCAGATTCCAATACTGCACACACATGGTTACGAAGGTGTTTCATGTCAGTATCATGTATTCATGAGGGTCGTGGATTTGGCAGGTGAAGCATATATGTACATCTCATCTTCATCTCATCATCCTTCAGATTCCAATACTGCACACAGCATGGTTAAGACATAATACTATTGTGAAAGTTGTAGTTTTTTGGGAAAGCGAAGAAAACCATGTTTTACTCACTCAAAGTTTAGAACATGGGGCAACATGAACTTTGCTGTGCGGAGGAGGAAAGCTAGACTTTTCATGTTAACTGAATGAAATCAAGGACTATAATGCGAAATGACAGCTGCCTCAAATGGGATAAACTTTGATAGGAAAACTTTCTCTTCCAGATATCTTTGTAGGAAATACGAGACAAGACAAGGAGGAAGCCCAAATAATAACATATCTTTGATAGTCAGTTCCACTGACTGAGAATATCTACTTATGCACACACACATCATACATATTGTATATCGCTTACAAAACTTTCCTTACTTGTTTCGAGTGTTTCACTTTCCTCTCTACTTATTCTAGCAGCTATAAAATTATTGAATTGCTGGTCTTAAAATGGGAAAAAAGAAACGTTTCCCAGTTCAATGTCTGAGAACCGGAAACAAATCGCTTTCGTGGCTTATCTTTTATATGATTCCGAGGTCAATATTTACCATGTGCATTTTTGTAACTGTATGCTTTAACTTTGCCTGTTAAGAATGAGCAACATTGTGAGGAAACCTTTTCCGGCCTAATGCATTTTTGGCAAAATCGTATCTGTAGAGGAAACTGTTTGGTTTCCTAATGTAAAAATAAAGGGTTATCTCGTACCTCAGATTTTCGAGATCTGAAATCTAGAATCAAAGATCGATCTGTTGACATGAACGGTCAAAAAGGGAGATTTAGGCTCAACCGCATAATGATTCTCCGTCTTATTGCTATTACTGAACCATTAAGATTTTATACAGATATAAGGAAACATGCTAGTTTCCAGATAATACCATATTACCATTCAGCGTATCTGTAACAATTCATGCTGACTAAAGCACAATTCGTTTTTTATGTATTTTACCATGTTGTACAATTTACAAATTGAAATTTTCTCAGAAAAGTGTATAGTATAGAGCATGAAGTCTAAAAAATATTTATTTGACTACCCACGACTTTCCAAGGTATGCCGAAGAATTATAAGTTTCCATTCTAGCGTGTATAGGAAAGCCATGGAACGTAACAACACATCGTCCTTGACAGCCTGTCTTGATGAGGATTAGAACCATGGGGGAAGTATTCTATCATGTCTTTTCACAGATTAAAGCGCTAGGGAAGCCACAAATGATCTTTCTTGTTACTTCTGTGAAATGCTACTTGGGCATGTACTTGAGGGACAAACAAACGGATGTGTTTGTTTTGCAGTATTAAAGTCGAGGGTTTTCTTTTCAAATTTAGTGCTTTCTGGTGGAATTTTCGAAGTCTTGTCTCTTGATGAAGTCTTATTCAAAAGACTGAGCTGAATGACATCCACCCTATATATTTAAATTCATTTGCTTTGCATAATCCGTTCTATGACTATTGATCATTTTCTAGTTTAGCTCTTAGACATTCAAACGAAGTTGAATATTTGTAAGACTCGAAAATGTTGAAAGCATAGTAGTTTTCCATCTACTTACTCTTGATTACATAACTGAAAATAACTTCAGCAATATTTGCATACTAAAGTAGTGAAAATGTTTTCCCGTACATGAAAATGCTAATGATGTGACCTTTTCGATTTTCAGGTATCCTGGATGAAGAGAGATGGATCGAAAGTACGCCTCCTTACATTCGGTAAGCATACGTTTAGTCAATCTATTTGCAATATTAGTGCTCAAGTGTATTAGCTTTCCCCGACCGAGTAGCTCATGAGAGTTAACTATTCCCTGGAAATATGCCCTACCAGGTTAGATTAGATTTCTGAGTCTAACGATTTTCTTTCAAAGAGGAATCACATTATTTTCATGAAAGTCATTCTAGAAATGAATTCAAATGCTGAAGCTTTTCCCCTATTCAACTCTCCCTCAAATGCACTAGTGAACTAAATGATACACATCCATACGCCTGAATACTTTAGCCCATTAAACTTTTCCAGGTCTGGTTCTGATTGCTTATTTATCCCTTACTTACAAACAAGATCTTAAGGCTTAATTCCATTCTCTTGCGAAAGTGCTTTTGCTACACAGAAAAAACTATCTTCCCCGGAAATCTCTTATACAAAACAAAAACCATTTAGTGTAGTCGAGGCTACTTTTCTCCATCGCCGCTTTCCATACTATAAATGCTATATACCTAGTCGGCTAACAACAAACAAAATAATATCTAAAAATAGGGAAGTAGTTTGCCAACTTTGCTAGCCTACATCTCGCGAGGCTTTAGAATTGGTGAAGTATTATGCACTTATATCGATGTACTGATATCAATGCTGCCGCATCATCATCATCACCGTCAAACACATGATTGTCTGGTACCTAAGAAGTAGGTTGTACACACGTTACAAACAAGTGCGCGTTCAATTCTCACATACATCCGTGTAAGCTTTTTCTTACATATATGAGTATAAGTAGGAATGTATACATGGGTAAAAAGATCATTTTCAAAGTTGTTGAGTGGTGTTGACTCGAACCTTTTTAGAATTCAGTTAAGTCATCCTTCTCTCCTATATCTACTTTCTATTCTGGAAAAACAAAGCATGCATTTTTGCACGAGCTACCGAATGACACAGATTTTATTCGAGTATTCTTCCTCCTTCATCTCTTCTTTTCTCTTGTTTTCGCCATCCCTCATTCAATTCAGTTAGAATATGAGGAAGGATATGAGTGAGTACTTTTTATGGTGGATGGGGAAGCACAAGGAAAAAGAGACTTTTCGTAAAACTCATCTTGAGAAGACTTTGGTCTGGTTTTCACAAACCAAAAAGCTTTTCTCTCCTCGTGGAGCCCGTGGAACCGTTGAGTTCACGCAGTTCCATACATTCATACACACACAACGGTACACGAACTGCATACATATTTGACAGTCTTTCTCTTCGATACTGTTACCCTGTCTCTCGTTTCCTTGATTCACTTACACTTGGGTTAGGTTTGCCACTTGAAAATTTCCTTTCCTTCTGTCGGCGAAGCAAACAAGTGAAAAAGATAACGAAAGGCAGCTGAAGTAACAGTGTGGAGCAACTGAGCAGGGTACAGATTGGGAATCTTGGTGGAACGGCTTTTCTTTCAATTTCCATTGCTTATACAATATAAATAGAAGAAATCAGAAGAGAAGTTTCCAGCTTACATTCTAGCATCATTCATGTCTGTAAAGGCTTAATGTCCAGGGAGTATGTTTTGGCTATGGCCAGGCCACCGTCAGTATAGCACCAACGCAATAAAGGTTATAACGATGAAGTACGGTTTTATTATGTGAAACGTCTAGACTTGGCCAATTCACATATCTTTAACAATACCATCACATAACACATTCCATTTGAGGAATGTATCCGTATAGTTCTCCTTCATGAAACCCCATGAAATCAGTACATTGTTCAATCTTCCCTTTCCCACTTTTTGTCGATACATATTGGAGCAAGTAAGTGGCAGTGAAGAGTATGATGATGTGTACATTGGAAAAAGAAAATAGCAGTTGTTCACAGATGGCTTATTTCATCATCATCAATGATCAACACTGGTGTAGCGCCATCATGTCTGTTATATCCTGTACGATTCCGCTCTGATCCCTGTCTTACTCTCATCCGACCGGACATCTTATGACGTTGAAAATTGAAGCACGCCCGGCAAGCTAAAGCTATTCAAAGCCTTTTTCACAAGATAATACAAAGAAAAAACAGAGAGAAATAACCTCACATCACATACAAAACACTTCTAGTCCATCCATCTTGGAAAAAAATTGGAACAAGAGTAGGAGGAATATGTGAGAAAGTCTGTCTCAGGAGTAAAGTAAATGGATCGTGCTCCTCTCTCGGATCACTGTCATTCATATATAAAAACGTCTGTACAACTTACAAAAGATGTTCATTCCAACACTTCAATCTTTTCACGTTCCTTTAGTCATTTTCCTCCTTTTTGTATTTTTTTTAGCTTGGGCCCACTTGTCCCATAAAAATTATCGTTACAAAACTACGTGAGGTGAGATGTAAGTCAGCAGGTATATCTGTATTATATTATATCCATCAGTTGTTTAATATATTCTTAAAAGTAATACCTTTAGCTAGCTGACCATCTGTGCTATTATACAAATCACAATAGCCTTCAAGCGGAACAATTTTCACCAGCATTTATTAAGGCCTTACGGCAAACCATAGAAAGAGCACCTCCGGCACCATCATCTCCACAACGTACACTCACGCTACTGGCTGACCTGACCTGATTAATGTGCTCAGCATATTATCTAAATACATACATTAGTCTTCTTACCTTAAACTATTTCACTACTTCATTTCACTCAATGGTCACTTCTACTCTCAATTCTCAACTGGAAAGCAGGGGAAAAAACGCCCGATTTTTCATTTTGTTAACTGCTTACATACTTGCAGAGTTTGTGTTCATTCCATGTTGTGAGTGAAGGACAGGACGTGGGCCGTTCCGTGTTATTACGCTCTGTTTTTTATCCTTTGTTCTCTCCTCTTCCTTCCCACCAGCAGCGTTCCTTCACTTTTAACTGTTTTCCCGTCTTGGCCAAGGGTCAAGGGACGATGTAATGTACAGGAAAAAACAAGAAAAGAGTTTCTTCTAGGTAAACTTTCAACAGAATCAACAATGAATATAAGGTACAAGGCTGGATGCATGTTTTATTGCAGAGAACGAATTTCCACATCACTATGCAGCAGCCAAACTTATTTAGCGCATTTACCCAAAGGATGAAAAAAGAGTTGAGGTCGATGTGCATCCATGCATATCAACATGTTTTTCCTTTCGCCAATGCACCACAGAGCTCCATGTTGTTTGCATTAGTTTGATTTGGCAGGCCAATTTACCTTTTTTCCCGTTCCCCCCGCTATACAAACAGCTCTGTCGGAGCAGACGTCCATTTCCGCTAAGTACGAATACACAATGCAGTTGTAGCACTAGCCTGTACTTTTTCATAAAAAGTTGAAGTTTTTTTCTTGTGTGGAATGGATCGAAAGTTTGTAAATGTACATTTTATTGACCAAAGGATGTATCAAAGAAGAAAGAAAGGAAATATGTGGTAAATCCAGCAAAGAGAAAAAAGTTGCAATAAAAATTGCTCATATTGAAAATGTTTATATAGTTAGTAGACTGTAAACATGCTTTCTCTTTGGAGTCACTTGACCATCTTAGGGCAAAAAATTGACAACTATTAGTTGTTCTAGTGAAGGAGCAAATCGTCCGTTTTTTCCCTTCTATCCGGCTCGATTTCCTTTCTATTACGGGAAAAACGAGCCAAAGCCAACTATTTGTAGACGCCCTTTTCACACAGTGACCGAAAGAACAAAACGAGATGAGATGGAAAAGGAATTGAAAGTGATTGTAGACAAATCCAGGCATGGCTCCTTTTTCTCATTGTCCTTTTCCACTGTTCCATTCTACATGAAAAAATCACACAAAAAACCCAACGGCAGAGTTCCGGTTGTCTGACAAAATTTCGAGCAAGAAAATACAAAGTGGAGGCGGTGTGTTTCCTAGTCTAAATAGGTTTTAGTCTTGAGGATAGATCACATAGGTGAGAACTCGGTTACCTATGACTAGTTATATTTTATAGTGTAAAGAAAAAATAACTTATATGGAGAAGGATTTTTAGATCATGTTACTACACCACCATCGCTCACTCTCACTTGCATATATTGAGTTCAAGAGTGTAGTGAACATGAAAGGGGATGCAATATGCATTCTTCTGTTTTTCGAAAGGGCATATAGGACACAAATTCAGGACGAGCTTCGTATAAGGAACCCTTCACCAATGTCAGGTATATTTCGAGTTCTGTATGAAACGAAGTGTGTGGGTTGAAGATTACCATATCATACAAGTATAATGATAAGGAGCGGTCGAAAGAAGATACTCTAAAAAATACGATAATAGCTTTTCTGATATGACATTCATGTGGAAAACATTTATAAATGTAAGAGTGCCTGTATGTACATAGTGTTTTATATAGTTTACTTGTATGTACAAGTCAATGTTCGCTCTTACGTTCTTTTATCGAATCCAACCATTCCAGCTTTTCCCTTTGATTGTGTCGGTGAAAACAATTGAATTGGTCTCTCACGTGGAAACCTTGCTCCAACCTAATAACACCATGTCTAACCTGCTTTCAAGCGAAATATCTTTTTGAGAAACAATGATATTAGAGAACGAGGAGAGAATCCATATGCCTACTTTACATCTATTCTGACTTTCGCATATCACACTACTGAATAAATACGATAGTAGTGCAGTTTGAGCGATAAGTAAAACCGGGCGGGAAGGGAAAAGCACAATCAATGAAATTGAACTGCTAGTTCGTTGCGGCAATAACAATCCGTGTAGCTTTACATGTATCTGCTTGCTTCATCTTTACTGTTACTCAACTAAAGGATAGAGAAGACCGGAAAAGCTGTATTACTACGATACAATGAGTCTTGAAGCAGTAAAGGATGGGATGCAGTGCACGCACTTACAATGCAGCATTAATATAATGAATTGTAATTTTGGCAAATGTGCTCGGCATGCATGTGGACCAAAATATATGGCTTACTTACCTACACAGTATACTTTTATACTACTTTGGAAGGAAGTGTATCATGACGGGAGAAAGTGATGTGGGAAGTAGGTAGCCGGTGTAGTAAACGTGACACTATAATAGCCAACCTTATTATTATCCGGTTTGGTTTCCTTCGTTGTTATAACGGTCATTAAATATCGGCAGAATGAGCTGGGTCCTTCACTTACAATATTGGTTTGTTATAGATGCTAATTCGGGAATAAAACTTTGCTTGAGAAGAAGGCGGCACTTTACTAGGCTTTTATCATGGTGAAAACCTGAAAGAAAGAGCTGAATGAATTCTGCATGTTGCATGTGCACAAAAAATATCCCATATCTTGCTAATACGTCTAATGATATGATACTATTTACAACCGCAACACATAAAAAATGTCTTGCGTATAATGATGTCGTCTGAGCCATTTTCTCTCTATACAAGTATATCGATAAGAATACATGATGAAAAAGTTTTCAACAAGCTGTATCAACTTGAGACGCTTTTCGAAGCGTGTGCTGACAAAAAACTAGATCAACTAAAACCCCTTCTACATATATTTATGTTTGCTCGCTGAGAGCACCTTTTTTTGGAAAGATGAAACGATAGAGTGAAAGATGTCCTTTTATATTGTTTTATACAAGATTATGCGGATCTGCTCAAATGACGGAATAGGTACTTCCGTAGGATTCTGAAAAATTCCTTGAAAAAACTTAAGTCTCTCCCTCCTTCACTCCTTTTGTCGGGTTGACAGTGCAGAGGAAAAAGGATAAGCTTAGCATCGAAATCATAATACAGCAAAAAGGGCAGGGTTGACAGTGCAGAGGAAAAAGGATAAGCTTAGCATCGAAATCATACAGCAAAAAGGGCCAAAAGTCATAAAACTTTACATCCCACTTCAGCCTTCTCGTCTATTTACAAGGCTTAAAAATATACAAGTATAGGAGTAGGAGATCATAGTAATAATATGATGTGATATTCAATATGATACGATACTCAGTTCTAGTCTAGCTGTTTGTTAAAGTAACCAAAATGATACTTCATAAAAACGAAAAAATGGGATAAAATGTCTTATAATATGCTACATCATAGATGCGGTTCGCTAGCTAGTGAAAATAAAAGTTGTTTTGGGAAAGGAAAAATACGGCGAGTTAAGAGCTAGCCGACTGTCGCTTTTACATGAACCACACATGTGCGAGTTCATTTAACACAGAAAGTACTCCTTGTTACACATATGTACAATGTACTATTTGAAACTTCATCTGTAACCAACCATATTTATATTATTATTATTATTGACCATCACTTTCTGCCTATCTTTATCTCTACGCATACAGTCGGATCTGTACACTTGTGTTTGGTAGGTTTAGCAGCAATATTATGACCCATATTTGTGGTACCCTCTGCTCTGTTTGCTTTTTTCTTGAGAGCGAGAGAGAGACTGAGATAATTTTGTACTTCACTAACCCGATCCTATTTCACTTTTCAAATACATACTACAAGTACAAGTAACCCGATCATTTCTCTGACTGCCTTTCCAGTGATATTATTTTAACTTTTTATTTTAAGAGAAACAGAAACACACGCACCAGAATAACTTCGGCAAATACTTTGCCAAGTAAAGGTTGTTCAATGTTATCCGTGATGTTGGGAAATTGATGCGTATCCGTAAAGCATTGGTCTTTAATGTACTGTACTATGTGCTTCAATTTTTTTATTCGTGGTATTCTAAACTCCCCAGGTTCTTTCTTGGCGGAAGCTTTATTTTGCGTTTGAGTCATGTCATATAACGAAAAGAAGTAAGCACCTAGTTGTGCTGGGCATAGATAGCATACGAAATTGAAATAATAGATTATCCTTTGATGAGATACATACTATATTTTTCGACGGATACAGTAAAAAAGAATAATTCAAAACCTAAGGATAAGGGGATCATCATTGTTATCTACTCTAGGCAGATTTTTTGGGTGAAAATGTGCTACATTCTATTTCGTTTAGCACAAAAGTAGTTGATATTCACAATACCAGGCAAACTACTAAAATATCTGTTTTGGAAAGCTGAAAGGGATTCGACACTGTAGAGCATTATAAGTTTTGCAGTCTCATACATTTCATCCATTTTTAGAGGTACCATCCATCCTTCTTACCCCAATTTTTATTGAAGTCATAGCTGATGATATTACATGGTGGGGCAGGGGGATTTTTTTGTAGACTGAGGTTGAACTCAATTGGAAACCCGTTTGACGCTTAATCATCTTATAAACTTTGTACTAGATTCAGAAATTGGAAGTCAAATGAAATGCTCAACGATTCAGAATACGTTTTTTCATCGAATTTTTCGGTCGTATAGTTTCCATATCTAAGAAATCCAAAAATGTTTAGATATAACGATTTTCTAAACAAAACTCAATGCTTTCATATAAGCAAACCTATAGATACTCTATAATGTTAGTAGACAGAGGACAAATTACATTTTTCAGTTTGCTTGTGTCCTCTGGACAATAATTATCTGAAAATAGTTGTGGTTTCTTTTCGTATCTGTTTGTAAAGACTATGACTCTTACAGGTATCGCTACTGTTCCCACAAACTACATATACGAACAGCAATAAAAAGACACTTTGATCCCAGTTCAAGTTGTTCTTGTAGAGCAGTGATAAAAGTTCAAATGGGAAAGGTTTTTTGCCGTTCATTCTAGAGTCTGGAACCGGGGAGCAAGGGTTTCAGGTTTAAAGTGTAAATGAAAAGATTTGAGTAGAAAGATTTTATGAGGTATGAAATGTGTAATGCAGTCCATTAACACATGTAACGCTGATAATTTGCAACAAATGACTTCTTTTTTAAGCTTGTTCGGAGCATGTAGTGCGTATACATGGGGTGCGAGCGACAGGATGGTTATACCATTAGTAAAATAGTGCCATTTATTCAAAAGGTTTAAAAGCAGTGCATTGCGTAAATGGATAACAAGTTCATTCTCTCAATATAATAAAAGACCGTTTCATTCAGCGGAGTAAACTTTTAATATAAAAGTGGTCGAGAAGAATTTAAAATGAATGTGAACTTACAAAATTTCCACTCTTGTAACAAGTTTCTCTTTTCATTCTGCAATTAGCAGTATTTAGTCCAGCAAGAGCTCACTAAATTTTTGAATTGCATAATTAACATTTATTTTCCTACGTTGTCGGACTGGAGGCAAAATTTAACCAAAGAATATATATGTTAGGTTCTTCAGAATAAATTCAAAGTTACCTATTTCCTATGTTTGTCGTGTGTCGTGAGGTTGGTGAGTCCCTAACTTTTTTTTATCGTCGTCCACATTGTCATTACAAATTTTGCCTTTCCCCGTTCCAAATGAAGTGAACGAGTTAGTTGAACTCTTTGTTCAGATAACGGCTGTGATGATGATGATTATACAAGGAGACAAGAAAAAGGATCTGGATACGAATGAACCTTTTACTCTTATATTATCTCCCCAATTTCGACTGCCCTGGTTGTTCCTGAGTTGCATTCCTAGAATTTCGCCACTGTCTAGTTGTCTCCCTACTCGACTTCCTTTTCCCCTTGAGTGGGTGACTAGCCGAATACATTTTCCATTACTCTTGATGCTGAGCAAACCGAAAACCAGAAGGAAAAGAATGGAAATTGTAATAGCGAGAAGGGCAGAATAGAAACTAGGGGAAAGTACTGTGGGTTGAGTCTTGTACGAAAGATGTGCAAGTCACGATGGAAAAAGGTCATTTAGCACTTTGTAATTTCCTCTTCGTTTGTAATCTATCTGCACACAATATGTACTTTTTGCATTTTATTCTCTAGCTTTTCAACGTTTGCTTGAAGTCTATTACACTGTTGGTTGCTTGTTGCCTTCACTTATGTAGATTCTTGAATATGTGCATTCTTGCAACCATCTAATCCCCCACATCGACATGAGAAATGAGAGGAAGTTTATGCTGCCTCACTGCCAGTCACTGAAAAGCCATAGAACTGCTTTAAAAATGGTGGCAGTCGAGGATAAGTTTCAAGTGAGAATATGTATCCCTAGCCATATCCATAAGTTAAAGGGACTCGGAAAACGTGAGATGTACATCCCTTACTTACACATTTTTGCATGGCATGTCACGAGAGAAAAAGTAGGAACATAACGGTTATAAAGAGGGACATTCACAAATAAAACATTACATGTAAAGACACGTTACGTGCAACGCCATTAAACGTATCGCCACTTTTTCCTTTGGTGAGGCAAGAGAAGCTTTCCACCACCCGCACCCCGCTCCACTTCAGAGATGTACTTGTCCTGCACACACAGCTAATAACACTTGGGTTTGTGTAGCATAGCCTCATCTTCCTCATTTATCTCGGACAAAGTGGCTACGCTCCGTGGTATAAATCGCCACCGAAGGCTTAAAAGAAAACATTCTATCCGTCAGTATACTGCAAAAAAGTACGGAGAAACAGGCCATGCAAGCAAGTGGCAATTGCTGTATTATACGGTATTTGAAGAGGAGCATTTTATGTATGTAAACATATCGTCAATACGTTGGCGAAGAAAGTGCTAGAGACACTCGGGATACGGGACATACATTTGTGCACATTTTTATAGCTGTTGCAATGATAGTTGGGGAAAAGATGCATGTCTACATATTTATAACAGAGTTGCACCGTGTTCATTCCAAGAAGTGTATAGACGTATATATTTCTACATAAGGTTCAGCTCGTTTTCTCTCATTTCCTCTTGACTTTCAGACACACACACACTTTTGCAAAGGAAGGGAAATAAAAATTAGTTTCAGCTTCACCAGCTTTTTCTCTAGTGATCATGGAGAAAAGCGAGGTTTCTTCCTATCTTGGAACATTATCTTTAAATTATTTTCATTGCGGCTACACGAACCAGCCATAGGGAAATATAGAAGCTGATGAAGGAGAAAAAAGGGTGCACCGCATGGCAATATGATTTGCCATAGCAAAGTTAAGTATAGTTGACATTGGGTATTGTAATATGCTGCAGGAGGACAGCATTTGCTTCATTTTTTGAGAACTTACGATTAAGCTAGAATGGAATGGAATTTATATATGAGTTAACTGAGATTATTTTGGTTTCTTCATTTGCACCAGCTGAACCCAGCTTCTTGCATATTGACAAAATGTTGCGCAAATAGGATATGCTATCTATACGTTATGCTGAGGGTAGGTTGTATAGTTCCTCCTTTTTATGAGTAAAGTAAAGCAGTATATTTTCTAGTTGTGCTTGTCCCTCCCTTTCTCTATAAAGTAGGTATCTAATACGGTTTTTCAGATGCGTGTATCCATGAAATGAAGAAACATCCGGTACACACACAAAATATAGCGTTCTAACAGTATTATCAAAGTGTAACAGTAAGAGGCTGCAAGGACGCGTCGGGTCGTTTTTATTATGTTTGGTTGATGTGACAAAAACAAAAGGTTCTATGGAGGAGTGGAAGCATGAGGAGAAAAAGAAGATGAGATAGTCAAGAGGGGAGAAAAAAGAAGTGGAAAGAAAATATCTTTCTTGTTGAGTATTCCTCTACTCGTCTTTCCCTTTGGGAAAAATTGGCGATGATTTTTCACACTCAAATTAGGGACCGTCTCACTGTATGCAAGTTGTAAAGTTGGAAATGGGGAAAAGTGCGTGCTTTAATTATCTCTCCTAATTGTAGAAGCAGAGTATGCTCTACTAGGCTTCAAGTTTGTTGGTTTGTGGTGTAAGGAATTAAAAAGAAAAAAGAGCAGTGGAGCGAGTGTGTGGTGGAGTGAAAGAGTAGCTTTCAAACTTTGGGAGTTGAAAAGCTAACGAGAGTTTCATTTTCTTCACGGATATTATTACTTCAGAGATGGGAAGTAGGCGGCGCTTATTACTTTGGTGGTACAAAAGAAGCTCAAATTAGGAAAAGGGCATAGACCTCTCACCACCTACCACTTTTTTTCACCATTTGATAAAGATTGCTTACGATGTCTTCATCTACTCAGGGATGAGATACAAACAACCTAGAGAAAATATTATATGCTTGAATGAATGTAAAAATGTACTTTTTAAGGTATATAAGGTTTTTTAACTGTCTATTTCAAAATGAAATATATGATACAAGACATTATTCATCGAACTCACAAAAGATCAATAGTAGTTTGTAGCTGACAATGAGCCATTATGTGAGTAGTGGCACACACTGCGTACATGACCTTCACCTTTAGGTCTATTACTACTTCGTAAAATTGATTTTTTGTTCTTTACTAAAACTGTACATAGACGCTTAAAATTTTACGATTTTTGCATTGCATGGTTTGCCATTTTATAATCAACCTTGTGTTGTTTCCGGCAGGAAGGAAAGGCAAAAGTTTTTCTTTTGTTGTATGAAATTCTGCAGTAGAAGTGTTCACGTCCATTGTACGTTTGGCTGTCATTCTTGTTATCAACCCGGTTCAACTATTTTATACAAATATTACTATGTTAAGACATATACATTTCTAACATTGTTACAGCTTGTCCATAGTAAACCGTATGGGTGGTGTATTCTCCATTTTCGACGAGAAAAAACTTTTTCTGACAGACAAATGAGTAACGTCGCCACTTCAACTGCTGCAGCTTTTATCACAAAACAAAATGTTAAATGACATGAAAGTGAGACGCCGTCCGCGTCCTCTTTTATTTTGGCTGCCTTCCCAACGATGACCAAATTCATATCACATTGTCATTGCCGCTCAGAGAGAAAACTGGGGGAGGAAAAAATACACCCACTCGCACTTTCTAAGAAAATCGACTCGTGCTGGTGGTGCATGACACGATGCGATGGATGAATATTATGATGTTATGTTATGATATATTCCAGACTGTTTTTTTCTGGAGATATGGTGCAAGGACGATCTAGTCTGATGCAAGATGCAATGCCGTCTTCGCATCAGATTTTATTATATCATATTTTGATAACTGTTGCTGTGAATACATCCCCTCTTCCATTTCGTGTCCCCTCTGCTGCCAGTCTGAATCTTCACGAAGCTCAAAAGAAATAGAAGAATCTGCTTGGACAAATGTTCCATTATATAAAAGAGACATGTATTTCGTGCAACTGTCCGATCTCCCCGGTGTCGTAAGACATTATAGTCAGTTGTTGTTGTTAGTCGGCGATTTTTCTATTTGAGCGTAGTAGATGAAGCACTACCAAATCTCAATAGATAGAAAATGTGCATTTTGTATTATATTAAACGATTATATGTCAGTTCGTTGGATGATGAAAATTGGAAGATAAAAGGAATGCAATGTGATAACGTTTTGAACTTACCATTGCATTTTACACAAAAGGGGATGGTTTTGGTCGTCGTCTGATGGTTAAAGATGTAGAGAAATGTCATTGATATATTTTGTGGGATTTTCTCTTAAATAAATTCACATTGAAACGCTGGTTGTATATGGGTTTGAGTGGAGGTCTTTTATAACCTAGCTGAACAGGCTGTATCATTTTTTGAATAAAATGAAAGAGGAATTTTTACTTTTCTGCAATGGAGAATGAAAGGGCGTTCCACGGAAGATAATAAAATGGTCCTTTTATCAAAAAGGGTGATGCACTCTAATGACATTTGTCCTTGCTCAGAAGTTTCTACATTGTACACCTATTTCCAAAAAGTTTGTTTGTGGTTTAAAGTATAAACTTTTCAATTTACATGGGTCTAATTATGTATTGTATGATGATGATGAGGAGGAGGAGGAGGAAGTTCACTGGTATCGGAAGTAATATTTATTTGACGGCGCAGGAAGTATTCCGCATGAAGCAAATTATGCCTTTGACGTCTTAAATGCTTTTTATAGTTGCACCAATGTATCCAAGTTGAAAAGGTTCATCGGGGGTTTTTTGTTTAGAGTTTTCAATTCGAGTACATAGTGGAGAAAGAGGGCAACCTTTAATACATCTATGAAGAGCTGAACACTTTATGAATATACTTGAATTTATTTTCGAATAAAAGGGCAGAATCAAAACATAGTAAAGGATATTGTGCAATCTCCAAGAAAAACACTGGAGAGATAATAAAAATGGACTGAGAAAAGTATAACAGTCAACTCATGCGGGACTCGTCTGTAGTAAACATTTCGCTGTGAATAGTATCACGCTAGAAGTATATTTCCTGTATCCCCCTAGAGGAAAAGCTGAAAGCAAACGGACTGTGTGAATGCATCTCAAGTATTTTTTCTATTCCCAGTTTCCCATCCCAATCCCAATCCTTTATCATTTCTTTGTAAAAAATGGGAAAATAAAGGAAATAATAACGCAAAAAGAAAGAGCTTCCAGCTGTCAGCTTGATAACTGTAAAAGTTGGGGAAAATATGAGCCGCATGATTTTATGATATGTGTTTATATTTGTTTCCTCATCGGCGGAGTCATTTCTCTCTCCCAAAAATAGGTTCTATTATTGACTTGCGAGTTTTGATTGAAAGTAGAAGCACGTGAAACTTTTTTTTTACTTTAACATGACTTTAGTATGTTTCATGTAGAATAGTTCAGGCTGTGTGAATTTGATTTTAATATTTCCTCATTTGTTTTACAGGATTGATCACCTACAGTGGAGATGAGAGGTTAAGTATAAACTTTGAGCAACCAAATAATTGGAAACTGAGAATACAAACCACTGAGCGTCGTGACCAAGGAGAATATCAATGTCAAGTGTCTAGTCATCCGCCCATAATTCTTCATGTGTCGCTTTCTATTCTTGGTAAGTAAACAAAACTAAATCTTTAACAACTCACTGTTTCTTTTAGACAAAAATTCCATTCCAATCGGAGGAATTTTTTAATTTTCATGTCTACTTTTATGAAAATATTGATATAATGATCAATGGTAAAGTAAAGAGGTATGGCTGTCATTGCCCATAAAGTACTTACCTTATATGATATTATTTTTATAACAATGCTACATGAATACTTAGCTATAAAGTAATATACTGTTAGTTCGAGTCCATTAGCAATTTTCCCCAACTTTGAATCAGACATGGAGCATGTATCTGTCAAGCAATATAGTTGGTTTCTGAAAGACTTACAGGAAGTTAGCAGATGGGGCACAAAGAGTCGAAAATATTATTCTTAAACCAGCACATTCATTTTCTAGCTAGAACGCATCATAACTAGAACTTCCTCTCTTCACAAATGAGGTTGCGGAGGAATAGAAGAAAGGAGAATGAGATATGAATCCAATGACTAGTGAGGACTGGCTGAATAAAAGAATGAGTAAAATGTTTCAGTCGAGAGTCGAAAGGAAATGTCGAGGATTCTCTAAAATAATTTGTCATTGTAATCCATCCTCCTCTTATGCTCAACATCTTTCCATCGAGTGGCTCACAATAGTCTTTTTGAGTGAGTGAATGAAACGCCTATAGATCTATCCTGGGCTATAAAACCTATCCATAACGCACACACTCAAAGAAGACATTTTGGGTAGAGTAGAAGTCACAGTCACGGTAATAGTTATATTCTCGACATTTCCACATTCCATTGATCTCCTTTTTATTTCTTTCATTCTTTTCCTTCCTCCCTTTTAAACGTGATTGCTTTTGAATTCATGGCCGTCTTCTCTATACCGTAATTCTCCTTAGTTCTTGGATAGGAATTTAACGAGTCCAGAAAAGTTACAAAAGGTCTCTGGCAATCCTTTTGGTAATATATTCAGCACGCAGTGTCTACATTGGTTCATTTAATGTCGTCGGTTTTGGACAACAGAGAGATATGTTTATTATGGAAACTTTTTGCCCCTTCAAGCATACATAATGTTCGAGTTTTGCGATAAAGACAAAGTTCAATCGTAATCCCACGGCACGTGTTCGCATGTCGGAGCTCGAACTGTGTATGTGTAACCACATCAAAGAGTGCGTTTCGTAATCATATTCATTCAGCTGCAGTGGTAATTTGCACAACCCACTCCTTCATATAAGGGTACTCACAGGCGGGATTTCCATAAAAAACATAACATGCATTAAACTTTAGTCGAGTGGAATGCTATGTAAAATAAAATAGTAACAATCGAAAGACATATAGTTTACCTATGGGATACTTTGGAAAAATGGCCAGAAACGTGTAGCTTTTGGGAGGAATTCAGTCGTAAAACTGGGTATAAAAAATTCCCATGATTTTTTCCCGTACTGGAAGCTCCAATAATACAATTGGAACCAGGGCCAGCTTCACGTAAGATAAAAGCAGATTTATATTGGAACGAAAGACGTTTTGGGAATGAAAAGAGGATTAAGGTAAATACTCCTTCAATACGTATAGCTGATGACAGGTCGCCAGAAAGGAAATTTATTTCTAAATAACCGCCTTATATTATATTCATCTAATATACAAGTGGATTCCGTCGGGTAGATGATAAAATATGTGTAAAGCTCACTTTTCATTTAATAAGGTTACGTATGTGTAGGTGAGCTGCGTATTGGATTTACTACATTAGAGCTAACTTAAGCATAGCATTTCTTCCATTAAGTTGCCATGAATGACATTCTCCGGAGGATTGTGTCATCCGAGGGAGCAGAATCTTGATTAATCTCACACAACTTCTCTTTTGAAAGATTCACTCCTTTCTCATCGTCTCGTCTACTTATTTTTTCTTTTTCCACTCTGCGCGCCTCCATCCCCCTTTCCGCGTTGTAAATTGTACACATCCCGTAGCACATCCCATAACATAAAAAAATATTCTCTGAATATCATCCTCCTTCTCGCCACTTCGTCTTTTCCTTGTCACTGGCATATTTCAACGAGAAAAAGAAGGATGGGAAACGGATGGAGTCAAGCAGCAGGGATTTTCAGAAATTCTGATCTTGTCTTTCTCGGAAAAAATGAAAGAAAAAGAGAGCAGAGGAGATACAGAGTGAAAGGAAAAGAAAAGGTGGTGCCTGTCTTCCTTCTTTTTTTTTCAACAAAATTCACCAGTTTCTCTCTTTTTTTTGGTTTTTCCATAAGAAGACGCTCTAGAAATCTATAGAGTGCGTGGCGTGAGATACACACTCATTTCACTTCAAACAGTTCACCTACTTATAGACACGCTTCATATGAAATCATCTTGAATGCTATATAGGTATCTTCCTCATATTCAACATTACCACTTATTGCGTGAAAGCTTGAAACACAGCTTTTTCTCAGAATAGAGCAACCACCACCATTTGAAATCATTCCACTTGTTCCTTCCTCCCTTACAGTGTGTACTTTGCTTAATTCTGTATTCATCCCATTTCCCATTCGTTTTGTACAAGCTTATCTCATTTCTTCTACGGATAGTACATAGTAACTAGAAGCTAGAGATGAATATTTCCAAGCAAGGCAACCCTCGTCTCCCTCTCGTGTCTCTATACCAATGGTACATCAGTATTTTCTATGCATTTAAATATGCATTACTTACGTAGAAGAACTGAAGCTTTTAGAGTACTTTAGATCAAGATTATAACATCCATATAAGAAACCAATGAACCCGATTAGGCTCTTATTATGCATTCAAGATAGAAAGCAACCTCATGTGTTGAAAGTGCTCTGAGTCAAGTCAAAGCAAATGAGTGTGAGCCTCCAAAGTTGGAAGCGCAAGAGCGTAGTAGAATATATAAATAGCACTTAGCTTTAATTAAGTTAATTGCTAGTTTACACTGCCTTGTTGCCCTTTTTCATCCTCCTTCCTGTTTTCCCTCGAGACTTTTACTGGCTTTTGCATAGTGGTCCTGAAGTGATTCAGGTATACCTATTGGAAAATTTTCAGCAGGATTCCTTTCATTGCTCACTAGTTTGCAAGCATCATCATCACCAGCTACAAAAACTAATCTATACGATCAAGGACATGTATCAAAGCCGCAACCACACGGCTCGCCACATAAACACCCCTAGATGGAAAGTTGTATCATGACAGCTCTGAAGATTATTTTGACAAGTTCATACAAATCTGGGTCTTGTTTCCCAACTCTCCTAAACCTTTTGCTCTAAAAGTATATTTACTAAAGTCTTATCTTATTATTTATCCTTTTCTATATATTTTCAGTATGACTGTGTTCCGAAGACTAGTTATTACCTCTATAAAAAATCCTTCGTATGGTCGTCGTTTACCAAACCGCACAAAAGTTGTATCCTATTCTCTTACCGCTGTTGTGGTTTGTGTATGTCTTTTAGGGGCACGCTAGGTGAATGAAATGCTTATTCAACTGAGAATTTATTCGAACTTGTTGAAACAACTCGCTCTCAGAGAATAATTAGTTGTTTAGTAGTTGTGAGATGACGCTTGAAAAAGAATCATGGCTAACATATTTAATCCATGTGGACTATTTGTCTCTAATTTTGAAATTTTAACTGGGAGAAAATTCAGTCATCCGTGACACACAAACAAATACGTACGTGGAGAAAGTTAAGCTTTGCAAAGTAACCAACATAAATTGCTAATAATAATCAGGGAAAACCACAATCTGGTCTTTTTCGAGAGAGAAAGAGAGAGAAGTTGTACGATAGTGTTTGAGGTCTTCTTTCACTCTTCCATCCATCCTGTGCCATTGCCTGTGATGCAATAAAGTTGCTGAGTGGAGAAAGTAGACAAGGAGCTTACATTGAGAATCGACGAGTGTGTTGTATCCCTATAATAATACTCTGTCAAGCTCGCTTCCTCTGCTCTCATAATGACTGCGTTTCCACCAAGGCATCTTTTTACTAGGTGCATACGAACGAACTGGTTTGGATTAGGAAAAGTTGATAGTAGTGTACTGTCTTTATTACTATTGCAACTGGGATTTTCCGTTCCGGATGACCGATTCCCAAAAGAGATTCTCCGGAACTTCACCCCCATTCGTGGTTTCCAAAACAAGATTAGCCACTTGAGAAATGGACACTCTATCACATGTAGGTTATTAATGCTACCACCACTGGTGTTTGTACTTGGTATAGAGCCTTCTCTCTTTCCGCTCTGCATTTCAAGAGAGATACTGTAATAATAACAAAAAGAATCTTATAAGGAGGACGTGATTATCCTGTTGAGCACGTAGGAGTTTCAACGAAAAACTACAAATATCATATATTCGTTCCTTCCTCAGTGGTGCCTTTGCACGTAATTCTATTTCAATAATATACCTCTCTTCGTCGACTTCTAACTTCATTATCATATTCCAGGATGGAGGAGCAGAACTAGAGTAATAGTTTTGCTAGAATTTCTGTATACTTTGGATGCGTATCTCATTGCAAGAGATTGTTTAACACGGGCACTTGCTGCATGTGACGTTTTTTTAAAAAAATCTCAAATGCTATTAAAACCAGCTGCCTCTTTTTGCCCTTGCTTTGGTTAAGACAACCCTGTCTTATATTCTTATATGGTCCTTGTTGCCCCACACAGTTTGTATACATTGGTCTAAGCATTCATCGGAAATTAAGATCAACGATTTTCACCACATGGAATAATTCAGTTCAAAATGTGTGTGCGGGAAGCACCACTATATTCATATCTTCGAAGCTGTAAGAGGATCAACTTTTGAATGAAGTGAAACGATGGAAGCATTATTACCTTTAGGCTGAGCGTGGCGAATATGCAAAGCTTTGTGCACAGCCACTATGGCAGTAGCAGGAGCAGTCTGTGAGATGAATTAATGTCGGTGACCTGGTGAATTACATGTTACACGATCCCTTATTTGCATCATCGCAAATCAAAAATCTCACACGGTGCACAACCATGGGCTCCACTCGAGTAGAATTCTAATGGTAAAATATAAGTTAAACAACACCCAAGTTACAGTCTATACCAGACATTTTGTAAAACAATAACAGTCTCCTTCCATTTTCAATTTTAGGAATGTACCATGCCGGCTTGACTAAAAGAGGGAAAATGTGCACCTGTATACATCTCATTTATTCCTATACAGTATTCAACTTTCACTATGAGGAAAAGTTAGGACAGAGAATAAAAACCCCTTTACTTTAGATATGCATATCCCCCTCGTGGTGATTGTAATGGTAAAGTGGCAGCACGCAAATTTAAGGAAGCAGTATAGCTATTTGAGAAAATGTAGGCACATGATAAATATTTTACGGAGGTAGTCACCCCAGTGTTACTAAAGTGTTAGGGATGCCGCTGCTCCGGCATTATATCATATCTTGAAATAAAAAACAAGGCATGAGAAGGCAGCTGCCACCCAATCTCTGACTGAAGTAAAAGTACATATATTATCACATTTTTATGCTGCTGGTGCAACGGCACCCCATCGAAAGTGTAAAAGCATCCGTCGTAGCGGGGAAAAATCTGAGGAAGAGAAGGTACAGCAGGCGAGCCCTTTTTCATTTGAATTATTATTCGCTGTTCTAATAACGTGAAAACAGATGAAATTGTTATCCAATCTGAAATGCATTAGCAACATTGAGCTTCGCTCACTCAGCTTGAGTTCACTATGTACATAACATTGTGGATGAGGGATAGTCGTTTATCATGCCAATTTTTGTCCTGCTGTGTTTCTTACCTACAAGTTGAGTTGTACTAGATTTTCGACCGCTTTTGCCGCGTTTACAGTCAATGTGCATCTCTCATCGGGGTAGAAATTCCGTGTAAATCTTGCTTGTTTGAGAAAAAATAAAAGCTTAGAAAACATACATGTTTTCATCAGAAAAACATGTAAGCAAAAACTTTTTCGTATCGAGATTTTCTATATTATTATAGTATAACAAAGGATTTTATGATGATTAAATAGAGAAGTGATTGGAGGGAGAAAGTTTTAATAGTTAGAAAATAAAAACCTCCTCAAACAATTGTTGTTTGTTTCAGATGGAAAGTTAGAGCGGAACGTGTTCTTTTAGACAGTTAATGCTCACGATTATTATATTGACAATAATGAACCACACATCTATTAAAATAAGTCTATGTAATGAACTAGTTATGCTCGTATTTTTGTTTTTCGAAGAATTTCTCCAATTGGACTTAATTTTATTGTGAGATTTACTACGTTTCTACATAATCAGCCAATTAAATCATTGCATTTTGGGTTTTATGGTTTCCATTTAAATGATAAATGCACACTAACTTGCACAATATTCTTCTTGGCTCATCTAGGTGTAATAAAGGTTTTAAATGTCAAAGTTTCGGTTTATATATGTGAATTTGTTAAATTGCACATTGCACTTTTCCCATGGCATGTGATGTGGTTTATATTATTCAAAGGTTCCTTTCACATTTTCAGCTACATAGATTTCAACTTTTGCTTAATGGAACTTGAAAAGAGTCCAACGAAGCCGAACTACTAAACTACACTGGCAACTCCCTAAAAATTTCTTAAATAAGCGTGAACTTATATATATGAGTAAATATAAGTTCATATCTCATATGTGATACATACGCTTATGTCAATTCAAAGCGACTCTTTGCAAAAAAAATTTTTTTGTCCAACCAGTGCAGTGGCATCGTTCTCAGATTTCAACTTATGGAAGATAAGATGCATGTGGTATTCATGTGCGCTGTGTTGCGCATACAAAAGCACTCATTAAATTACAATACTCCTTCAGCCCATTCACAACCACAAGGGGGGATTTTCATGGAGAAAGTGTCATAAAGCTAGGTATTCCGCCAAGTTAACTAGTTATGTCTGCATACACACAATAAACTCGAGTCAATAGAGAGGAAAAGTAATAGCATTTGTCTGTTTCTGGGAATTACAATTGCTACATGATGAAGTTAACCCAGTACCGCGCCATTCCAATTTGGAACGTTCACGAACAGATTTCCAACTTAATATAGTAATAAAAGGCAGAAAGCGCGTTTTGTATTTTGAAACGACTGCGCGACTGGGAGTGGAAGGAACTGCTCTTGAAAAAATGAAATATTTTATTTTTTGTCGCTTTTTCCTTCGAGTCATATCATAGATGGGTTTCAACGTAGGCTTAAATAATGAAGATCGTAACTTCTGGTTGTTGACTTTAAAAACAAAATGGACTAGTTTCATAAATTACATTTCAAGAAGTGCTTTTATTAGTCATCTGAAATTAATAGCTTTTAAACCTCGACCTTCGCGTTTATGTGAACTTCCTTTTCTTAACAGTTTCAAGTCAACAGAGATATAATAAAAGATATACCTGTATGCTGTGTCGTATATGTGTTTATCTCCATGAATTCATTTCAACTCAAGTGCCGACAAACGTTTAGTGCTGGAAATCGAGTGTAAATGTAAAGATATGGAGGACGAGGAAAAGGACGGTCAGAATCGTCAGGAAAATAAATATCTTTCATCCACAGCTAGTGATGAAGAGGGTTTTTTATACGATAATGGTACTTGGTACAAGGTAGAAAAAAGTCTTTGCTCGAAATGACATGACCACTTTCATACTAACCAATTTCATCCAAAAATTACTAATATCCTTTTCCTCCTGACCAAAATAAACCTCTCGTTTGTCAACGGAAAGACGAAGAACCTATGACCAACTACTGAAAAGACTTCACAGAAAATATTTCTTACTCCACTTTTCCTCGATTCTGGAAAAATGAGGGGGGCGAACCCCAAAGGGGAGGGCAAAGTGCTGTAAGCATTTGAATGTGCGTCTTCAGTAAATACATGTCCACCTCTATAAACCTATATGCATATACCCACTTGAACGAGGGATGCACAATTCCAAGGAAAATGGCAATATAGATACAAAACGCCACAGTTCACTTGAGTCTCCTCGAGTAAGAAGGGGAAAAGGAAAATGGTCAAAAGTATTGCCTCAGCAGAAGACAAATTGCCCCCAGAATAATTCGTCCAAACTAGATTTATAAGCCACTTCAGACCAATAAAAAATCTCTAATGTCCCTGTTCCAAAAGCTATCTTTCCTCTTTCTGTGATATAGTGTAATAGAAGCAGATGTATTTCGACTTTTTAAGATCTGCACATTCATGTTCTTAAGGTTCAACATTTCCAGTACAGTTTTCACTTTCACTCAGAAACAAGATAGTACTTTGGGAATGATACCATTTTTTTTAGAGAAGAATTAACTATTTTTTGCTAGTTCTGGAAGTTGTATGATAAGAAAAGATTATGTTGAACAGAATTACATGAGTACGTTTAATACTTTCGAATAGGATGCGTGGTTAAGCTGAGGTAAAACACACGTATGGATACTAGAATAATAGATAGTAAGTAATAAGTCTAAAAACACGGGGTGCAGCTGAATAAAGATTATAGTGACGAAAATGACGTAAGGACCATTTGGAAATAATCTTAAAGAACCACTTTGTAGTAAAGTAAGAAAGAGATAGATTTTTCTGCCGAATATGTAAATCCGAGATATTCTGTATGTTTGAATCTCATGCATCTGAAATCTGTCAAAGATACGTTTACAGATTGATTAATTGGAACTTGAAGATTGGGTCACATGAGTAGATATTGAGGCAGTAGAGAAACCAGATGGGATCATGAGAAAGCCTTTCATTCCTTTGACTTCGGTCGATTGCATTTTGACCAATATGATCCTAAATTTCGCTAGTTCCCCATATGACTTTGCCTTAAAATATCTACTGACTTTTGTACCACTTCTTGTAAATCAGTTTTAACGTAGCAGACCCAGTTTGCATACATATATCTTGCATATACAACATTCCGGACTGTTCTACTGACTACACGATCCTGTATAGCTTAAATAGGTTTAGGGAACTTAATATTGTCACATTCCCCAAGTCTAGTCTAGAGAGATACTTAACATACTTGGCACCCAATACCGAGAAACTCAGACAAGGGCTCTTGTTAGCACACTGAGATTACAACATTTTGGCAGATTCTGACCTGTATTGATGTGGCAGTATTATTGCAAGATGAGAACGTTTTTGATACCATCACACAGAAAGTGAAACGAACTGGACAAATTTTTATGGGTATCTATGGTGGGTCTGGAACAATGTAACTCGAACTGAGTACCCGGTCATAAATACAGTGACCACGTAAAATTCGTAAATGTGATAGCAGTACTACTGGAAAATACATTGAAACCATTTCAAACTCTTTAGTTGAAAATTTTTTTCCTGCCACTTGACGTCTCTTTCCTCTTGATATGCTTATCTGATTTTACAGATTTAAACTGTACGCACTTTATACCTAGACTTCAGAGAACTATCGGAACGCACTTTCTTTCAATGTACTTTCATCTATGGTATAGAGAACTTTCTATATTTTCTTGTCCTATTTTTAAAACGTATATAAATCTTTTATACATGCCATAACATTCTTATAAGGTACATTACGCAGTTCGCAGAACAATATTCACATTTTACTACCATGCATAAAATATAGTACTCGTAGTAAAAGCCATGACCACTTCTTGATCGTTTTGGCTCTTCAACGTCAACCATACGAGTATTCATGTATGGTAGGGGATTACGACAGTTTGCAAAGTGAGATCAACCGGGTCTTCCTTTCGTTTCCTTTCTGTAGCACGTTAACGGATAAGAGGAATATCGTTTCAATCGGCTCAAGTGACTTAAATGTCCTGCCCTCACTCTGTTATGTATATTTTATTGGGTGGTCGTGTCATCGCAAATGGCTTACCATTCTATACACCATATTTCCACGGTTTATGGTTTGGAGATAATTGATTAAAATGTGAAGTGCGTAGCCTCAGTCTGTAAAAATTTGAAATGGGTGCATACTTTGAGGGAAAAACAATCGACTTTGATGATAGCTTGCATGTAGTTGTTTTAGATTTACATGATGATCTTGGACAGATGATTTGAACACTCGGATATAAATACGTCATGAACGGTTCCTTCCGAGGCTATATGTTAAAAATTCGTTTTTATATTTAAAGAAATAGAAATAATACAACAGAAACATGTTTTATCGCATACGTTTGTTGTTTTTGTTATCATAAAATAAATCACATACATTTCGTGCCTATATACTTACGAACTGGTCCGGAATCCTTCCCCAAACGCAAACCCTATCCTACCTTTTTTACCAGTCAATGACTATGAACAGTGGACTGAAAATGACAGACTTACCAAAAGTTGCGAATTTATACAATATGCCTTTGGCTTCCATTCATTTATGAATGGCCTTTATAAATCTGTCATATTATTGCAAGGCTATAGGCTATAGCTTCTGCTTTACACAAAAGCCTGCCCAGATTTCCGGTCATTTGACCTCAATTTCTATATTAAGGAAGGATGATTGTGAGACAACAATATTACAGAGGATTGGTAGCATGTGCTCATACTTCATATAAATAGATATGCTCCTATATCCTACTTCTATTTTCCGAGTGAACATAACTGCTGTGATTGTCGCTTTCTCTGCAGATACATAAGAATGTACTCGCTAGCAGAGTATTCGTGGACTTTCCTGAAGAACATTATGGCGAACAATGGGCAGAGGAAATAATGAAACTTTTGTTACTTTTTCTAGTCATTCTGTCACTCTTTCACCACCACCTAAAGAAAAACGTTTTTGGGATGGAGGAACATTTGATATTATAGTATTTAATATAGTTCTCCTCAATCACATTAAATACATCAAAAGGGGCATAAGGACATACAACATCTGTAGTATAAAAGGATTTCACTATTATTTTCTCATTCCTTGCGATTTCTGGAGAAAAGATGAAACAAGGTTTTTATTAGACATACAGAGACGTGCTGCATAAAGTTTAGTGATACTTGAAAGGCGTGAATGTATTTATTGTTTTCTTCATTATCTGGTCTCAGTTTCCCCAACCAAGCATAGTTAAATGCGTCAATAGTATTAATACCTTCTTTCTTTATTGAATTCATTTACAGCTTTCCCTTTAAAGTCGAAATGGGAAAACTCCATGCGTTGATACTTTTTGTGTGATATACTCTCTGTCTGTAAAACGTACTTTGTAGTTGTAGTACTCATTCAGTTTAAATATTAGTTTCGAGCAAAAAACAATTCTATGGGCAGCATTGTGTGTGTGATTCGACGAGCTGCATTTATATGGCAGTTGTATTTGTAGATAGTTATAACATAAAAAGCTAACAGAGTTGGAGGTTAGGTTTGGAAGCGAACATGGAACTATTTCATTTTATGGAAGATATATCGTTAGAAACATTTCACTTTTATACCTTTTTTATTTTCATGGGAGGAGAGCGCGAGAAGTTTTTAGTTCAATGTACCCTTCAGGAAGGGGCCTGAAACTGATAAATTCCTCGAGTTGGTCAGTGTTCAAGAAGATATGGGCTAAAGAATAGTACTTTTTTGTTGATGAGTCGCGCTCTAAAAATATGAGAGTAAAAGTATAATCTCTAATCTAATTGTGCTGAATTTTTTTTGCATTTTTTCCAGTTCCCAAAATAAGTATAGTGGACGACCTAGGAAAGCCAATTACGGACAAGTTTTATAATGCCGGTTCAACTCTGGAGCTTCGCTGTATTATCAGTAACTTCCACTTCCCAGATGGATATTCTATTCTTTGGAAGCAAGGGAATAAAACTCTCAATTATGATGCATCACGGGGAGGCATCAGGTAACCGCACACTTTTCAGAAAGAATTATTATTGCTAACTGTTTTTGACGATAAAAGTTGGCACTTGCATGGAAAAGTTTGATTTGATTAAAACTACTATCGAAGTTAACATAGTTTCATTGTGTCTAGATCGACACTTTGGCTAATGTAGTTTTGTATGGTATAATTACATTAAAATGACTACTTCACTTGAATTATAATCAACAGGCACGAAAACCACAAGTATTTTCCACCACGGAATTACGCCTCGCTCAACACTGCATACTCACGATAAGCTATACCTAGAAAGCTTTCTGTTTTAGCATGACTTTTAGCAAATCAACTTTATGTGATATGTCCATCATTTTGATATAGTAATATCTTCTCACATTCTAATCTAACGAAGTTCTAATGAAATCCACCACCACTTCCGTTCTGATTTACTTCATCATACCGCAACATCATCATTTCACGATTGCTATCGCATGGTTTTCCCTGTTAATTTGCATATTATGTGTATCCTATTTACTTACAACTTTCTACATCCCTTAAACAGCTGAAACAAAAAAGGCTGAGCTGAAAAAGGGAAAACGAGGAAAGTAGATTTTACTTCCATGTATGTATATACCATTGGATGTTTCCCAACATGATGGCGATAGCAAAGCTCTCTTGACAAATTCACGTACTTTACCTAAGCTCATCATCAAGTCAGATGAAAATAAAATACTAGAAAATGATTGCAGTTTCCAACAACCTTGTCTGTGAGAACTTGGAGAATTGTACACTTACGTTTGCCTGAGAACTGTTTATCAAGTGAACATGGGGCAATTTGAGCCTCCTCTATATGCCTTAGGAATTAGGAATATGTATGAGGTTTATCGTTTTCAGATCACGTTGCGTTCCTTGGCTCAACATTTTGCGAAATGTGAAGCACTATGCTTGTACTTGTAGTTGAGCATAATACAATAAAGACTTATTTACTGTAGTCATCATATAAGTTTCAGAGAAACCTGAATATATTACAGTATGTTTGTGAATTTTATAAGCAACAGAGTGTAAAATGCATGTGTACATTTAGGAAAGATATGATTGTAAATCACGTCAAAAGAAATGGAATGAAAGAGACATAACGATGATGCTCACATATTAATTCAGACAAGCTGCTACAATTTTTTCACTCAGATACCATGCATCATCATCCTCCTCGTCATCATCATCATCATCATCAGATGACATGACACGACTAGTAAAGCATCCAGAATGAAGGGGAATAGGGAGAACGGACTGAATTGAATTCATTTTTTATGCATGCACACTACCAGATACTAGATACAAAAGAAAATGTGATGAACGCATTATACGTACATTTATAATAACAAAGAGCTCTACTGGTAGGCAAGCTGTCTGCAAAGGGACAGATGCATGTAAGGAGGATAAGTAAATGTTTTTGCACTATATTTCCTTTCCCTTCTTGAGATAATAAGTATTTCAGAGTTGCTGACGATAATAATAATAAATGTCAGCCTTTCCTTAGGTCTCACTTGGCGTTCGAATTAGTTCATATTATTCGAACTTTACAATTAACCCTACCATTGCATTACTTTGTGGCGGAATAAGTTGAGCAAACAAATTTTATGTAGTTTTATTATCCGTAGGAGCTGACTTGCTGTGAGGACATTTGTTTGGAAGTATGAGTTTCTTAATAAGGATAAAAGGCAAAACAAGGGGGTCGCACAGTTGTTTGACGTTCATAACAATTAATTTACATTTCTACAAACTAAACCTAATGCTAAATTGAAAATTTGTGTGTACTTATTTTCACATTTGGCCAGTTTTCCTCGGACAAAGTTACTGGCTCATTCGTAATGAAATTAACTAGTCCAAGCTCAGACTAATCTTAATAACCAAGATTATGGGATACCTCAAGTTTTAAAGAATGTTGTTAGTGGCATACAAACCAACTGCAGCTGGTATTTAACCCAAGCTGTTGTAATTATTTTAAACCCAAGGCTTTGGGGTGAGTTTCTTAATTTGAAAATGGCAAACCAGAGTCTAAAACTTTAAACAAAAATACGCGTTTCATGATTATTGCGAACAGAGTATTCCCGTAGCAAACTTATTTTGCATAAGATTCAATTTTTATCCTTGATATAAAACAAATAAATTTGTTGACTTTCTGGATACTAGATTACTATTTAACTACTACAACTACAAGTTTTGGTTGTTTTCAAATGCACGAATGTATATTCACTTGATTCCTTATAGGAATGCTCATTATCTTCATTACGATGTTCAGCTGAATAAGAATTTTCAAACAACAGACAATGATAACTGGAAGCACGCAAGTAAATGATCTTAGCATTAAACATGAATCCCTTCCAACTTGACTTCAGATGTGCAGCTCATCTCATAAATTGGTAATTCACCGACTCGTATTACTGTAAACTGCGGTGTTCCCAAATGTTAGCAAAGTTAGATGGAAATTCGCACAAATCACTCAAAAGAAAACTGCGCAACCCATGATTCAGCTGGTGTTTAGACGTAAATGTACCTTAATTAAGAGTGCGGTGAACTAATCAAAGTTATTGCAAGACTTTACACCAAGGGAGAAACTACTTCATGCACTTTTTTGTTCTCATGCATTTAGGTACGTGAACAAATTTAATTTCCATCTCAAATACTGTCTTTCTTTACCCACTACTCTGGGGCATAGGGTTTCAGACATTTTTGTGGTTATTATAGCGTTACAAAGTTATAAGGGCTACACGGTATTTCCCAGTATTTCATTTTTCGTCTCATCCGCTTACCTACAATAATATCAACCTAAGGCTTATACTAACAGTGTGTACAAAAAGTAGACTTTTCCTTTGAACGATTACTCAGAACCAGAATTAAATGGATTCTAAGTAAGAATTAAATTAGGCTAGTGCATTTTATAACTACTGCATCACATTTCCTGCAGGGAATAAATTACCCGCTTTTGTGTGCTCTTTATATGCTTGCTGAATTTGAAGGAGAAGATTGAACGAGGATCGTTCGCCAGAGCAGTTATTCATCAAGCGTTAACTTAATGCAAAATATTCTTTCAACTGTTATGCGTTTTGTTCTCGAGTGAGTGTTCTCTCAGTGACGTATGTGGAGGAGGGGATGTACAATGTACATATAGTTGTGCAGCAGACACCCACAAACTAATACCATTCCTGTCCGCTCCATAAACGTAAAATTTTGCTTACTTCAAATTCCATCAAGGAATTAATGAGCCTCTGATGAACTACTTTCCTCTATTGTTAATCTTCTTAAAGTAGGCAATACGGGTTCAACGAATCCTTAATGGAAGTCGATTTGTTGACTTTTGTCGAGAATTGAGTAAACTTCGAAGAAATCGCAAGTTACTTGAGAGATGCACAGGTAAATGAGTAAAAAGGAAGTTGTTAAAACTGTAAGAATAGCTTTCACCAAAGTGTTTTCTATTCATACTTACCTATTAACATACTCATTGGATACTGACTTGGCAAACTTCATGCATTTAGTCCTAGAATAATTATTATTGTTCATTCTTCAGGGGAAAACGGGGTTGTCATAATATTACCTGCTAACGAGAATAATACTCAGTGGATAGGAAAAGTCAATTATCTGGCAAGTTTTCTAACTGAGACCATTCTTAATATTGCAGCTTCGTTAAACCAATGACATTGATAAAAATTAAGGATCCTTTTATTATCAGGCCCATATTTTCATTGTACATTGCTAGGATTCTATGTTAGGAATGTTTTTCCGACGAAAAAAAGAAAGCATATAAGATGAGAATTTCTGTATTCAATTACTGCCAAAGAGAAAGCGGATGCACCTTAAGAAATTTTATTAAGCGTACTTTACTGCAAACAAGTTTTTTGATAGCATACTTTATATGATTTTGACAAATACAAATACTTTTCTGTATGAACGATTATTTGCGGAAGTCAGTCGACCCAAAAAGTAAATAAAAAAATCTCGTTCAATTTCACACATACACAATTTCCAAATGGTAGACAGGCAGGCCACTGTAAGGAAATGAAATTCAGAGTGGTTTCCGTCATGAATGATGATTTCTTTGCCACCCTAACCCAGCTATCAACCAGTCGTAAAGGATGTAATGTACGCAAAAAAACTTGGAAAGTTTGCAGAGAAATCAGCATTGAAAGCATTTTATTATAATATGTAATGTGTGGGAGTGCGAGGAGTGTTCTCTCTGCTCATCCTTCTGTATTTCCGTTCTCTGATTCTACTAGTTCGTGAATGCTGACACCTAGAGCGAAATATGGAGGAAAAAGTGCTTCGAAGCGAACCACAATAACACCACTTTCACATGTTTTCATTTCCAGCTACGTATTCATTCTCGCGGTTTTGATGCACGGAGAGTATGCATGATGAGTTGGAAACTCATACAACGCAAAAGTTTCGCGGTTTTTAGAACTTGTGGATGTGATACATCTAAACGCGCTTTTCCAACCACCTTTGAAGTTTTTTCCACTAGAGAAAGTTTGAAGTCGTGCGTTGCTGTGTGAGAGAGTCGATTCGATAAATTTAATACTTCTCGCAGAGTACGTACGTGCTGTATTTAAATCTTGTGGGAGTGTAGATTGATGATTTTATCAAACTCGGGAAGGAGACAAAACTCAGCGGAAAATGTGATAGAGCTGTGTATCAAAACTAGAGTTATGTCTCGCTTTTTCCACTAGCATAAGCATCTGAATAGCTTTGCTTTGTTGTTGGTTTTTGTATTGTGGATTTTGTAGGGTATTGTTATAGTTCAGCATAATCTAGCCATTTCCTGGAATATGATATTGAGAGTTTGTAAAGGGACAAGGTGAATTGCACTTAAAACATCAAATCCTTAACCTAATTTAGTCGACCTCAATATTCAGTCTTCGTTTCACGTTAAAATTGCATTTCAAATAAAAAATTGAAAAGGGGCGGTAAACACAAATGAAATAGCAGGATTGCATAATATCTTCTTTATATGCTTAAGATGATGTACTGTACTTATGTAGTGATTGACAAAAGTGGGCTAGTGAAAGTGTGATAAGGGTATATATAAAACTGGAACGGCTGCCACTTGAAAAAATGATTGTGTACATAAACTGTACCGGTCCTGCATACTTACTTACAAAACGTTGTTAGTAAAAACGCAGACTTGCATCGAAAACCGAGACAGTAGTCATGAGTTAGATAGAAAAGAGAAACTGCTCGAGAAGCATTTTCCCTGTTTTTGGATGGTATGTGTCTTATCGTCACGAATTGCATGATGGTGGACATTTCCCCAGTAGAATGGTTTTGAACAGATACAGTGTTTTATACAATGACTTGATGTGAAAATTACTTAAAACGCACTTTTGAAAATTTCATTCTCATTCAATGTCAGAATCATAACATATTTTCGATCAGGGTTGTATTTTGCAAAGTACACAGTTTTTCTTCTTCTTGGGTTGGGATTAAACAAGTTGGAAAAACATAACGTCTATTATCTGTCATTTAGAATAGTCAAATAAATAACACTGATATCATACGAAGCCTTTTTTTACTTCAGGGATGTCAGTTTTCTAGCTTAGAATAAGCCAAACAATACTAAACACAACTACTTACGATGAAGTACTTACGGTTGTTTCTGTCTGTCAAATAGTGGTTTTCACGGGTGTGACATCTTGCGCAATATGGTTGTTTGAATAACAATTGTTTTGAAAATTCGAGTGATATCTTTCGGAAAAGTAAAAGGAAGAACTGAATAAGGCCAATATGATGATTCAACTCAAGGAAATAAGTGGATGGATTGCAAAATTGTTGTACTATTTTATGCATCAAATAGCTAATCCAGTTTTTCCCCTCGGAGAATATTTTCTTTTCTACACAAAATAGGTATATCCTTTTTCGGTCGGAATAACATGCTTCAACCAGTTTCAGGGACACATCTTCAATTCAAGTACATACAACATAGTTCATACGTGTCCTTTAACTCGAGATGTACTTATTTTAAGATAAGCTTCAGACGATTTCGTGACATCATCCTTTTTCGTTCTGTTTCTTTATTCGAAGTGATATACTATAATATATTATATATATATGTAAGTACATCTCACGATTTGTTTGATATGCATTGCATAATTTTTTCATAATTCATAAACTTGCTCCTCCACCATGTCGTGTCGTATCACGCTCTTTTGCCCATGTTTTCCATTAAATATACCATACATATGTATACTTCCTTGCCATTTTTGCGCGTAGCTACAAAGGCTTTGAGTATTGTGAGACTGTATAGTGTGGTAAAGTGCTGTTCTTCAATACCACAGTTTTCTCATCAAAACCCAAAACTTTCTGAGTTCTTTTAAAGGACAAAATCCACTTTCACGTCTCTCTACAGATTTTATTTGGGCTCTGTACCGGCCATCTTTTACATGAGTATGTACACGTGTTTGTTTTCTATTTCAATCTTGATTAGAAATCTTGTCCTCGTGGATTAGATGAAGTCTTTTCTTAAAACAGTTTTCTTCCTGAGAAACCGTAAGGGACTGTTCAGTTTTTGTTCTTCAGGTAAAAATAGGATTAGTTGTTAAGCTGGGTCGCAGAGTTGCACTGCACATAAAATGTAAATATGTAAACTGTACATTATTACATACAGATTTGAGCTCTGTGTACATTCAAATTACGGCGTTGGTGGGCTTTAGCTTAAAACGGTTTTGTTATAAGAAGCGTTTCCGATCTCTTAAAGCAACTTAAACTGTGTTGTAACAATGAGTAAAAGGAATATCAGCCAGATTGTTGCATACATTGCTCGAATCAGAGAAAAACCAGCTTGTATATGCACATATGCTTTTCTCTGTGCTCGAATAACAATTTTTTTATGTAGTGATGTGGTCTCCTTTATAATTTTTATAAAAAGAATTTTGCAATGATATCGGTTAAAGGATATTTTATTTCGAAAAAGGAAACCATCCAGCATCACCAACTGTAGTTCAACTGTATTCAATCAATTCTAGCGTTGAAATGGTGATATATTGTTAAAAAGTAATGGCAGATTCAAATTCCTCGTCTTAAATTTATATAAAACGCCGGTCCGTTCGGTTGATATATTTTCTATAAAGAGGTGGCTATCCAAAATCCAAGCATGTACAAAAACTAAAGTTTCTACTAATAAAAATTTAAACTATGAGATGAAGTTTGAATTTCTTGTTCATCTTACATATTGATTACGTGTACAAGTTATCCAATGGTATATATTAATCAATACTTGAACTATTTAATGTGCTATGCACATAGGACTACATAAATCAAACAAGCTCAGAATCCGTGCAAACCCCTTTGAAAGTGCAAAATCTCCAGTGCACTCCTTTTAAATGGGGTTCTGGCTGTTTGCCCAACCAGAAAAATTCGAATAAATTATCACGTGAAGTATAATGTGTACGGTTTCCGATTTTTGAGTCAAAAGTAATTACTTTCACATAGGACACACACTAAGTTAAGTAAAAGTCGTTAAAAAACCGACTTATTTCGCTTGTGATGAAAATTACGAGTTCCTCTATTTTCTTCAAAACAAATGTATGAACTAACTTTTAGTGAGGATACATCAGAACTATTATGGTGTTTAGTAATATTTATGTAACATTTTGCCAAAGGCATCTTACCTTACGAATGGTATTTTAATTAATTTTAACATAAACTTCGAAAAAACTGGAACTTTAGTTTTTTGTACATCGTCGCACCTGCTCAGATTACAGGAGTATTGGAACATTAGGAAATTTAGTAAAGGATGATTTTTAAACTACTTGAGACTGATGAATGCATCAAAAGTCTCTACTATATTTTCGGCTGAAGTGTGACTTGTCAAACTCAGTACGACTACTATGCTGAATGCTTTACTTTAGCGTATTAAATGAAAGTACTTTAAATTAAGCTTTTTTTTCTAATTTATTTGTAAGATGTACCTTGCTTTGTTAATTGAGATTTAATTAATTTTTATTGAACTGGCTCAAACTGCATGTGCTATAGTACTAATACTGTAAGTAAGTTATTATTGTCATCACGTATTGATTGTGTGTCGTATTTCAATATATTTCAAAATCAAGAAAACGAAAATATAAAAAATGTCAAGTGAATCATTTACGTTTTCATTCTGTGTCTCTTTAATTTAGTTACTATTACAATCGGTTGAGTACTGAGTACTCACAATAAAGTATAAAATAATTTGCCATATGTGCGGCGCGGAGACATGGACCGTGCGATTGTTTCATTTTGTAACGAATTTCACCCTAGCGTGCACACCACCATTACGACAGCAGCTCTTGTGTGGATTTAAATTTTTTTAGATTATACTTTTGGAAAAGAGTCTCTTATGCAAAGTAGGTTATGGTAACATGTTGAAACAATATATTTCAAGAGACGGCTCAGAGGGTGGAGGTGAAAGACGAGTGATGTGGAAGAATGGCGGGAAGGCAGTGCGTAACTGCACTGGGGTTGTCTTGTCTGCGTTTTTAGAAATGATAAACGAAAAGCTTGAATGGATGAGTGAACCTGCGAAGAAGAGAAAGTAGATGAAAAACCTTATTAAAAGTGGATATTCCATTTAGTATCTGAAACTTTTTACATAGACCACATACACTCTTACACAAGGTTCTCATTATCTTACGATGAAAAATTTCTATTTCCCCTGCCTTCTGTCGCAACCCGTTTCCTTCCTTCATTTGAATGGAGATGAGCTACTAGCACCTTCATCTTTGCTTCACTTGCTACACATTCGCTAATTAAATTTCAATTTTGCTCGGTTGATTTTCACAAGTTGTCTTTTTCAGGAATCGGCACGTATCTTATAGCGGGAAAATTTTCACGCGATCATGGGAGGTCACGTGGGAGGATAAACTAGTTATTAATAGTTCGCCAATTTGTGAAGATACATTCTCCTATGTATTTTCCCAAATATACTCTAGAAACAAGGAACTCTTGAAATATGACACGTCAATTCAACCAGTTTTGTGGATATAGGATATATGCTTGCATGAAGTTATCAGAAAACTGTAGTTACATATATATGTACAATATTCAATAAGAATTGCAACTTATTTCTCGTATTATTATCCCACACGTGTGTAGTGCATGCATATAGTCATCAAAGTCAATCGCTACCCGTTTTTTGGCTCATTACATGCTGCCTAAAACAAGGGCAACTATGACTCAGTCAGAATGCTGGGCCAGCTGAGAGCAAACTTGGCGTAAAAGTGAAACGAAAAAGGCCATTAGTGTAGAAAAGGGAAAGCAAAACTTTCCTAACTTCACTTTTCGTTGCTCCTTTAAATAGGCAGGAAAACTAGAAAGTCAAAAAGAGTGTACAGTTGGTTGCTCTGTGCTAAGGGTGAGATGAATAGGTGACTAGCCAACTAGTAGAGAAAAGCCATGAAGTAAACTATCCAGTGAAGAAAAAGTCGGCCTAATTATGCTCGACTTAATTTGGTGAATAACCTCATTAACTGGCACAAAATAATCCTCAGCTCGTTATATACGTGTGGTGTTGAATATTCTTGGTATAGCAAAGTATTGAAGTAATATTCTCTGTTCCACATGAAAATGGCAACCAAAACAATATGTATTCAGTCAGATACTACTATTGTAACTTGTAACATTGTTTTAAAAATATCTTTATTCTGGATATCAACAAATGTGGCTCCAATTATCCCAGGAAATGAAGCCTCCATGAAATTATTTTCGTTACAAACTAAAAAAAATGCAAAATTAGGGTTTATCTCCGACCAAAATGTGGGATCGACAAAAAGGCGAGAAAACGATGTGCTGTGCAAGCGGAATGGGATGCTCTTGTTCTGTTGTGGAATGTATCAGAGTGTGATGCTCTATCCTTTTGACAAATGCTTATCATTTGTATCCCAGCTTTTTCAAACAATTCCTCCTGGGTTGTGTTGGTAGTGCAGTGGTTTGACTGGAGGAATGGTAATAAATAAACTGATAATGATTGTTTTGGAATTCTGAACATGTCTCATTCATTGCTTCACTCTGGTAAAGCGCCGGCATCCGCAGCAGCAGCTGTGAATGTGTGACAGAATAATAAACTATGCTCTCCATTTGCATTCCTTTCTCAACTTTTCCCCTTTCCGGTTTGAATAGATAAGCGGACCCAATAATGCTGCATCATTACACTGAATTGGTTGCTAGCTTGAGTGAGTGGTGAAAAGAAAAACGGGATATGGGTAAAAGTGGACATGGAAATGAAACGCCTAAAGCTACTTTGAATTGAAGGGGATTTGAACTGACTGAGATGGCGACAGCTGGAAACAGACTGATAATATGAATTATCTTAATTGGGAAAGAAAAATTGATGCAATGCAATACTTCCTAACGCCTGGAATTTTATCCTCAAGCGATATTCATGAAAGGAATTTAAAAATCCATAGTAAGCAAGCGGCTTCAAACTTGTAGTCGTTCTTTGAATAAAATTCGTATTCTACAGCAGCAGCGGCACTGCAGCCTTTGCCTTGAAAAAAATGCACTGGTGTAGTATTTCTCATTTAAAAAAGGTTGTATGGAATGCATTGAATTTACTTGCTTCGACATGTCCTCCGAGCTCGGAGTGAATATAATGCAAAATTCATATATGAAAAAACTCCATGTAACGATCTCAGCTTTGAGAGAGTCACGTCATGTCTCAAGCATTTGCATTATACTCACCAGGAATGTTTTCGTAATAGGGTTTTTGTAAACAGCTTAGAAATCCGATACGAAATAGACTGACAAGACATTGGAATTTCAGAATGAGGAGTGAAAGTTGGGTGAAATGGAACCTGGAGTGAAAGTAAGATGTGTATTTTCTACACACACACAACCAAGCTACTTATGCATGCACCCCTTGTTTTTCAGCACAATTGTTGTAGTTTCGTTATTACATGCAGTTCAGATATATTGCTGGGATTCTCAACTTGTAATAGTAATGACAATGCATTACATTCTCAGCACAGCCACAGGCTACCAGAAGGTACTGGTAAAAGTAAAAGTATGCTTTCCTTATCTATCGAAGTATATTTATCAGGATGTATGCATCATGCAAGGGTAACTGGTTTGGCTGATAGTTGATAGTGCACTGGATTTCATCCAAAGGAACGAAAAACTACAACTGGTAGATAGATATACAAGTGGAAGGGATGCAGAAGTAAATTTCTAAATTCACGGCAATTTACTTCCGTCGAGTTGATATGGGTTTTCTTGGGAATAAAAAATGGTCTCTTTAGTAGTAGTCAGGCTTGAGGAAGTCATTCTCTGAAATTGTGTGATGTGAGCTTGCATAACATGAGAGAAAGCGACAACCCGACCAAAACGTATTATATACATCTATCTTAGTGTACAATGCAAGTTGAATGAATGTACATATAAATATCTAGGCATAAAAGTGACTTGGTACATAAGTCCATATCACATATTACATACATCATATGGTTTTCTTCTTAACTCGTCCCGTGAATATATCGCCGTTTGCTCGTCGTACGTGCCACAAATCTACAAGTCTGTCCGCTGGCCCAGTACGATTTTTAAGTTTAGTAGTGCAGCAGCAGTAGTGGTAGCGTCATCAGTAGCGCTTAGCGCTATAAAAATAACACCCAGTATTAGCAGCTGGTATGAAGCCGTTGGGAAAACTGGAGCATTGTATTGTAACTGTCTTCCTGTTTTTCGGTGTAGTCGTCATCAACATGAGCTTTTCCAGTTGGAGTTGGACCAATTTTCTTTTCAGTTTTAGAGGATTTTCCCTTCGGAGCGGAGCGAGTCACATACTTTAGTGATTCCATGCATGAATGCAGGACCTGCAGGAATTAAATGCAGTACTTACTGGGAAATGCATGTGAGAGGCATGGTTGTCTTAAAGAAGTATTTTGGTGGCAATGACATGTCTTGGTAGAGTGTATAACTCTTGTTCTGGCATATGACAGGAAAGCACTAGTAACAGCCAGTTGAAGTTGTAAGGGAACGTTGGTTAAATCGATGTTAGTAGCTCTGAAACAGTTTACTTAATACCATCTCATTTCAGTCAAGAGTTTTGGCCAGCAATGGTTACTTTGTTGCAGCTGCAATGGAATTCATAAAATCCAGCTGTTTGAAAGATGACTAAATTATTATGCATGCATGTGTGGTGGAAGCTGCTTGGGGAAAGCAAATGTAGCTGTCGATCTCTTTGCTGCCAGCTTTCACTCCCTTTTCTCGAGCTCTTGAATAACTTGGCACTACTTGTGACTTCAAGTTGTAGTAGAGATGCCACAAGTATGTACGCTTAAACATGTAAAATATTGACGTTTGTAGAGTCGTAAGTGGATTTATGTAAATGCGCTTGAAGGAATAACAACGGAGAAATTGGCAGTCTTATAGATTTCAGAAGTTCACACAAGATATATGAGCGTAGTTTTAGAAAAGTCGACAGCTACGCTTTGGATATTCTGTCGACTCTAACTTTAAACGTGATAATTTGGAAATGCTTTTTTTGTGTTAGGTACATTACATACCTACTTTTTATCGTTTATTTACCAAGTTGCAGTTTTCCCAGTCAGAATATTTTTAACTCACACAGAGGGAGAATAAGGGCCAGAAGAATGCAAAAAAATAGTTGTAGGGATGCATAGAGAAACGCCTGTCGGCGGCAGTTAGCATTATTTAGTTTGGGCTGAAACGTGATTTTTTGCATTGGACATGTAGTGTGCAAAAGTCGAGCAGCAAAAAAATCTGCACTTTATTGCAACATTGCAATTTATTAGGATTATTCACCATTCCCAGTTATGTAGGAATATCTTCTATGTATTCCAGAATAGTTCGAATTGTTGCATGGGAAAGTTTGTACGTGAAAGTTGCAGTTTTCATTCATGTAGCTTCAGTTTTTAAGAAATATGAGCCAAGAATTTATGCTGTTTTCTACTTTTCTCAAGCCAGTTTTAGCTTCAGATATTTTAGACTCTTCGTCATTTTATTTTCCCCTTCCCCGCACTATATTACTTAAAGTTTGCAACGGAACGAGCAAATCAGCTAGCACATAATTTCACATGAAGGAGTGAGAAGTGTAACGAGAACTGACATAACAGAAAAAATTGAGACAAAAAAAGGAAGGCATGCATGTAAAAAAATTATAACTATAAACATTCAGGTTCATTTTTCTCTCTTCCTTTCGTTCATATACACTTCCGTGCAGCGATGAGCTACTGCATTTGCTTCAAGCTTCAACTAAGCAATGCATTTTTCTTTGAATATTTCTTCTCTTAAACAATTTGCATTTTTTTGCAAATGTGTAATGCTTATTAGCGGAAATAGAAATGTACATTATGAAACAACAATGCAACCATATTATCGGAATGATCTTTGAAAATCAAATGTATACATGTTATATCAAAGATTTATTATTATTTTTCACTCCCTCAAGTGGAACGGCTGGAAAGAAATCATGCAACTGAATACAAAGATTGGTATTCCGTCTTTGTATACTTCCCATATTGTTACTTCTAGTATATAACACTTTCATGCTTGCGCTTGCTCGTTTATATTTAAGCATTTGCAAGATTGCGATATTTTGCAACAAAAATTCTAATTTCCTGTCTCCGTCGGTACTGAACAAGTTCAATGCACATAACATACAAAAGACCTTGGTAAGATAAGGAAGAAATTCATCGTATGGTATTCTTTCTAGTGAACTCCCTACCAGTCTAGATTAACTTTTTCCAAGCTCAAGAGCTCTTTTCGACATCAACCTACTTTTTTTTACAATGCTCACAACTCACTTTCACTTTCATATCTGTACGCAAGTAATCAAAATAGTGGACATGCTAGAAAATATGGAATGATATGTATAGTTTTCTTACTTTTAGTGAGCTAGTGTTCATCAGCATAGATTCCAGAGATTACGAGAGGATTGGGAAAGTTTATTAGTGACTTACTTTCGAGAATCACAATGAAATGTATGCTTCAATAGTGGTCGTGATGCTTGTAGCTAGAAAAAAGTATGTTCGTCTAGGATTAAAAGAGAAACGCACCCACAAAAACGACCGCACGATCAGATCTGTGAGTTTGGAAACATACTTTTTTACTTTGTGAAAGCTTTAGTTTCATGTACAAGCAATATTATCGTTTCTCTCAAGGTAGAATTTTTATGAGGACTTTGGGCGAAACAATGTCACACTTTCTTGTGGTCGGTGCAAGTGAAAATGGAAGGCCTAGATTTTCTGGTTATACGACTGTGGTGACTTTTTTCATTGGCATCTCATCATCATATCTTCTTCCTCGTAATAAAAATATGATGTAGTGAAGACAAGTCTTCTGCTGCTGGTGGCTAGTCCCATTAGAACTTTTTTCTTTGGCATTCTCCCTCTCTTAATGTCAGGTCACCCAGACTGGCTTTCAAGGGTTGGAAGGCTGTAGCATAGCCTGGTAGCCCTACTTGTAAGAAAGGAGTGGATGTCTGAAATGGGAATAGCTCACCGCGCTCACGTTCCTATCATGGTATATTGTTTGAAATGGAGGGATTTTTTTGAAATTTTATTGGACAGCTCTTATAAGTGTATATATAACTCAAACGCCGTCGACTCCGCTTTCTCCAGCGGTTGTCCTTGTGTGACGTCGAGGACGGAACGCACAGCTTGGGAAAAATATATATATACGTGCATGCCTGTTTGAGCAATGAAGAAGGAAAAAGCAGCGGCAAAAGAAGAACAATAAAACGAACTTTTCATGATTAATGACTGCATTTTCTCCCTACTTTTGCACATGAATCATTTGAGCCTTGCCGTAAGGCTTCGCCAGTGAATGAGAGTGTGTGCTGAAGATAGTAATAATAAGGGCGCTTGCTTATTATTATAGTTGCCTGTATGATGGAGCACCCCTGTCTTCATTTATCGCTTCACGAAAAGTGTGAAGAGGCTTGAGGAGAGAGAAAAAAGGAGGAAATGGAACTTTTATTTTTTATCTAACGAGGGAACACGTTTTGGTGAAGTTTAAACCAGGCCAAACGAAATATTAGTTCTAGTGTACTTTATGGCGTAGATTACGAATCTGAAATCC
>JAHZNA010000271.1:0-49311 GCA_027743935.1 Sinodicranocentrus sp. ZH6
ATGGTTTTGCCTAGAGGACATGAAACACGAGAGGAATGCAATATTGCGTCAATATTATGTTTTGTGTGGTTTACTTCTCTTAGGTTTATTTTTGGTTGTGAAATCTTCCGCTTTGTACATACCACAATGTTATAAACTCTCTCTCTCTCTGATCCAGTGAAACAGAAGGAACTATAACTACATCTCTAGTTTTTTCTCTCTCATCGAATCTTTCATCATAATACTTTCTTTAATGAGTTACGCACACAAGTTAGCAATGAAAAGTTGCGGGCAAGCAGTAGCTCTTTCTCTCTCAGGCTTTTCTTGTAACTTAACAGGAAATTGAATTTCTTTTCTTTTTCCACCGCCACCATTTTTCCTCTTGTTTTGTTAGCTTCCTGGAGAGAGAAAAAAGTGAGAGTAAAAGCTCTCCAATAATAATAATAATAATAAGAGAAAGAAGAACAACAAACACAACTGTAGAGAGAAAGGAGTAAAATGTTCATTATTATTAGCAAACCCTTGAATCAGCACGCATCTTGTTTGTTCAACTTGTTTTCCAAGATATTATATATCATAACCGCAGAAATTCTCATAAGGCTCAAACTGGGAATATTTACAGCGCAACAGGGAGCACCACTCTCACAACATGAAGCTGTAACACTTGAAAATTTCCGTCATCAGAAAATCATGCTATTTCTGTATACATCCCATATATATAAATATATTGCAAAATATCTTATGTTTTCCTTTCATACTTTCACTTATATTCCATCCAGTTTAATAAAGTTTACTTTCCCAGTTAAGGTGGAAAGGAGACGGAAGTGAGCGTATATTAATGTGAGTACTATATCACATGGCACATATGTGCAAAGTTTTGAATTGAAACTAAAAGCAACTCTTCCGAGTCTCTCGCACATTTTCCTTTTTGTGAGCACGAACAAAAAAGGAGTGAAATGGGAAAAAGCAAAGTTATGGAATCACTCTGATAGTTCACTTGTTACTAAAAGTAAAGCAATCTATATCATTCCAAAAGAAAAATCTTTCCAAGTTTTCTTAATTTTTTTTCCACAGGAGAACTCCCCGCCAAAAACGAGATAGATATACATTTAAAAATATATATATGTATGTATAAAATCTGGAATAGCAATATCTTTCCACATTATAAAAAAGATCTTTCAGCTATCTACACTTTTCGGAACATTTTGCAATTCCAGCGATTTCCCCTTGAGTTGTACAGATATATTTTGAATCAAAGGATTTCCACTTTTTTCCTTTGCAGAGAAGAGGAACATTACGAGATGTGAAAACGAGGTCAAAATTCTTAGGTGTATAAGTACCCGTAAACATAACCGATTATATTGTACTTGTTGACGCTACAAAGATGAGGTTGTATGAACATATGTGTGAGGAAAATGGTATTGAAAGAGGAATGTGTTCAAGTTTCCACCCTGAGTAAATGGAAATCCATGAATTTTGCAGTTGTACACATTAGACAGATGAGGCTGGCAAGTGGTGGCCACACACTTGGAAAATCTTTTAAACCTGGAGAGAGAAAAATCCAAGTGGGACATTGTAAGCTGGATTCTTGCTCATTCTCAAGTTAGCAACCTATTTCCCTCCAGAACACGGATATTTAAGAGGTCATCGTGATCACCATCTCCTTCCCTATTGCACCGTTATATTTGCAATGAAAGGAGGGAAAAGGGAGGAGGATTGGAGAAAAGCAAAGTTATAAAGCTTTTCCTTGTCGTATTCGCTAACTTGTAACGTGCTCACTAAACCAGAAATCTTGAGATTAAAATGTGCTTTTCGGAGGAGGGTAAGGGAAAATAACTTGCAAAACGATAATTGATAGCGTATGGGATGCTTTCATAATAATGTTACGAAAACGAGAAACTTGTTTTCTCTCCGTGATTTATTTATTTATTTTTCTCCTTTTTTTTGCCACAGACACGTTTTGACTGAGTGAGTGTGAGAGATTTCTGAAAATATATATGGAGCAGGGAAGCACCCAAGAATCGATAGAATTTTCCTTATTTTTTTTTGCTTGGAACAGCTTGTAACAGACAAATGTTGTTTGGAGAGACTACCCAGGTTTGATTACTGACATTGTGATGAGATCCTTAGTTCAAAGAATCAAGCGCAATTTTCGTCATATAACATGGCCACTTTATCGATGAGTCAATCTGCTGCAAAGATTCTTGGAAATATTTGCTTATCTTTAGGATCATGTTTTCCCATGAATCGAATCATTTATTAACGAAACCAAACAAGATTACCCTGTATTTTCTAAGAATTCCCCTGAAAAACATCTATCTTGTAGTAAATTAGCTGCATTGCATCTTAACATGCATCGAAGATATAGGCAAATAGACACATCAAAGTGGAGAACTTTTACCAAGAGAAAGTGCAGTCTCAAATGTAAGCATCTCAAATAAGCTCTCATCCTTTATAATTTCACGTAGACAATTTTCTCCTAAAACACAACCTTATAAACTTGTCTATTTTTTGTTTGTCATCTCACTCTCATCGTATGAAAGGAAGCCAAAAAAAGAAGCTTTTTCGTTTCAACTCTTTTAAAACCATTTCTTCTTGACTAATGTAACCCATGTAGAAAAACACATTCCACATATATGATATTCCCACAAGAGTTTTTTTTCTCTTAAGAAGAAAACTTCACATGGGGTATTATGCACCAATAATATTTTTCCTTGCATACCGCTACCACCCACCAAAAAAGTCTATTTGATATAAAAGGGAAAGCAAACGTAAAAGGATATTTTTTCTTTACGTCAGAAGGGAAAACTAATAAAAACATCAGGTCTCTGTTGGTTTTACCTATCTCTAACGTGTCTTCTGAAAGAGCCCACGCGAGCATTCTGAGAGTGTACATACACTAAAGGGGAAAATTTTCACTTCCGGCAGGATAAGAGAGAAAGAAGAAGGGAGGCAGATATCTTATTAAAATGAGATGATAGAAATGATATTCCACGGTTGCTTCCTCCGTTCTAGATACTTTTTTTCTTCTGAGATGTGTCATAAACCAAGGGAAAGAAAAGCAGTCGCTTTTCCCATTCCTCGAGTTTGCCAACCCGTGTGCTCTCTCTGAAAAAAGGGGAAAGAAAGTCATCTTACCTTTTTATTACGGCATACCCTATTATATAGGTATTCATGAGGAAAGAAAAGCAGACGCTTTTCCCATTCCTCGAGTTTGCCAACCCGTGTGCTCTCTCTGAAAAAAGGGGAAAGAAAGTCATCTTACCTTTTTATTACGGCATACCCTATTATATAGGTATTCATGAGAGAGGAAGTCGTATACTAGTCTTTGACGGAGTCCATACGAAAAAAGAATATATTTCTTTGGTCTTGGCATCCTATTATTGTTGTTGGAACGTGCAACCGGAAATATCCTCAACGATGTTGCGGTATAAAGAGATAACCTTTACCTATGCTCATATTTTCTTTTTAGACGTAGTTTTTCCTACAAAAGGAGAGGAGAACGAGGGATATAGATTTTTCAGATTTTGAATAGAATTGCTGTCTTATTCTCTCGCCCCCCCCAAAAAAAGTTCATTTTTTTAAACATTGAGAATGAAAAAAAATACAAAAATTCAAACCAGTTTGCTCTGTTTAGCTTTACATTTTGTTGGTGACGGTCGGCGGTAAGCTTGACTATAATTGACTTTCATTCCATTTCTGGTTCACGCTACAGACTTTACTTGAATAAAAGGCCACACAGGAACTGCTCACTCTCATGCATGCTTTTGTGTTTTTCCAACTTTTTCGTCCAAAAAAGGTTGGAAAGCAAACAAAAAAGCCGTGAATTTGGAATAACTAGTGAGACCACTTTTTACACTTTTGCCAGCACTCCTCTTCCCACAACATGGTTCTACCTAAGTAAAAACAGTATCTGCAATGCAACGACGAATAATATTGTGCACTGTTTGTATTTTCAAGCATATTCCCTATCCCATCAATGTGGAGAATTGCATTATGCTTTTCCACCAGACAGACTCATTCTATTCCATTTTTTACATAGTGCATTTCTATGTTTGTTATAGACCATATAAGGCTTCTCTTGCTTGATGGGTTGACGTTGAATGTCTGTCTTGAAAACTGAAGAAGTCTCCTTTCCGCTAGTTTACTTCTATTGTTCCCCATCCTTTGCTCAGGTCTGGCTTCCAATTTATATTGAATTTCATGATGTCATTCACCTACTGTCTTGTGGAACAACGGTTGTCTGATCCCATTTGATTTGATGTTTCCCGTGATTCGCACAAACCAAAGGTGGTGGTTTTTTCTTTGCTCCTTTTCCTCCCGTACACAACACACACAAACACCATAAATATGTATGCTTGGGAAAATCTGATTGTTTACTTGATTGGGATCGGAAAGGGTAAAATCCTTTTAAAAATGTACTCCTTCTACACCCCATACACGAGTCACCTTTTGATTAAAAGGGAAGCAATCAGGAGGAGTCGTATGGTGAAACCGAGAACACATAAATAAACTTCAAACATGCCACAACCCTTGTTTTCCTCCATATATACATACATTTCCACCTAAAAACACACATATACGCACGCAGTGAGGATATTTTTAAATGCTAATGTAGTCCATCTAATTTTCCAGAATAATAAACTCATAAAAAGGTAGAGTGCCATTCTTTCCCGCATTAGCGGCGGATTTTCCTTTCTCAAATATCATAAGAGGAAAATGAGCCATCCACACGAACCTAGAAAGGCCGGATTTCACTTCATTCTCTTAATGCAGTATTGTATATATTGACTCTGATAATTACGGCTATCGTGATACACCAAAAAATATACTATACATTGCAAAGGAGTCTTCTCGCCCATATATTTTCATCCTTTTACACAGCCCTGTACTTGAACTCGAATTTTAGCTTGCACGCTTTACCTTAACAAAGTTTGGATTCACAGGTTTTTTCACTCCGTCTTTTACATCGCTACACTAAAGGGTTTCTCCTGTAAAGCAAAGCGTAGATATATTTTACGTCGCGTTCCATTAACTTTTTTTGCGCTCTCCAATTTTTCGAGTAATACTCACAAAAGCCGACATAATGTATTCCTTTATGGTCGACTTCATTGGGAGAGGAACCTCCTCCACGATTTAAACAAAGTATTAATGGTTATTACTGCGGCATAAATTTACACAAGGGAATGAGATCAACTATGTACAAGGAGAGAGGACGACGTTTTCAAGCCAATATTAATTTCAGAGAAAATCAGGTTCTAAATGTATAATTATGAGTAATGCCAAAACGGTCTTTCGTGAGTTTCTCCCGTATATATTGTGAGAGAATGTAATGAAGGAGAAAGTGGGGAGCTTTGAAAATGGAGAAAATCCCATTTTGATTTATGTCCTCACAAACCTAATTTTATTTCACCGAAATGCTCACGAGATTTCAACAGATATGCGTAATCTGAATATACCATTTCTAAGCTACATTGCGTAACGACCTCAGAGAAAAAAAGTCATATCCATATTGCCCCCATTTCTCGAGAACTTGAAAACGAACAAGGAATAATAAGAAGCTGGCTGAGTGTGTCTAGAGGAAACACAAAAGTTGGTATTGCATTTCCCTAAATGGGTCCGACCGAATTTCCAAAATCCCTATATATCAGGATCAATCGCATATCAAGTCGTTACAGGGACGGGTCACTTTTTCCTCTTGTGTAACGACCTCACCAGAACAAGAGCAGATGGAAAAAGGGAACAAGAGTGAAGGATGCAATGGACAAAATCAGAATACCAAATGTTACTCCAAAAATGAAAGGGAATAAAGAGTCATGCAATGGAAACATCTCTTTAGCTTCCTTATACAGAGTAATTGTGTTCGATAGGGATCTCTCAAATGGCCATTTTACTATTTACATGAATACGTCCCCAACATTCATTTCACAACCACACAGATATCATATTATTGGGATTGGGAGCAGTTGTAAAAAAATATGCAGATGAGAAAGATATCCAGCTCTGTAAAAACGTGATGTAGTCTTTAGTAGTAAAGTAAAATTTATGCCCTATAGCTTTCGTCATCTCCTCATAAGTATGGTAAAATGGGCAATTGGAATTTTCATATGGAAAAATATTTGACATAAACAATATGTGTAATGTGAATATTTCGGATATGTCGAATGGGAAAAAGGAGTCAAAGTCCTCCTTTTAAAGAGGGACAAGGGAGTACTTTATATTTATATTTTTTCTCCTATTTTTATTCCCGCCCATAGACAAGAGCGTAAAATACGAAGAAGAAAAAAAAGTTGTTTGGTGTTAGTGAAAAATATAAATTTATTATCGTCACTTTTCCCCCGAAAGGGCTAAGAGTGCAAGAGGGAAGTAATATTTTAAGTTGAGCTTCGTGTGCGGTGGTGTGAGCGAGAGAGCCATCATTTAGTGTATACCCTAGTTAAAGTGAACTATAGCTAGCAGCGTGACTACCTGGTAGGGATATAATTCACTAGTGATTTTGATGCATTGTGTATTTCACAGCAAATGAGTTGTGGTCTTGTTACCTACAGCTAGTATAAACAATCCTCTCGAATCATTTGTAAACTTGTTCCCCTTTTTCTCTCTGGGTATGACATGCAACAAGACGTATATTTAGGGAACACATATTAGCACCATGTCTACACAACAAGGATACCCATGGAATGGAACACACACAAAATCCTCCATTTTTCTCAGACTCTTGTTCCACAGGAAAATTTAGGTGAACTAGTATGCCGGGTGATGGTGGTGTGTTTTTGATTTGTTAAATTGTATTATTTATGTGTATTGTGTGCACACAAGAATTTTTCCTTCTTAACACACAGTAAAAGGTCATGTAACACGAAATCCAGACATGGAGAAACATAGCTATTACAATTATTGAATATTGTAGTTCATGCCATGAAGCAAATTACTCAGATAGGAAGGCGAGATTGAGAAGAAAAAAAAGTAGGATTTTCTAGAGGGAATGTGAATAGCCACAATGGAATACTTTCCGGAAGATAAGCTTTCATATATATGTAGAAACCCTTTTTTGTTCTGAAAAAATTTGTGTGGAAGGGAGGGGGAAAATAATTAATTGAAAGTATGGATTATGTCAAGCCTAGTTAGATTTTTTCCCCTAATGGTTTTCCGCGATACGAAGTGTTGTACTTTTACATATCAACTAATGGCATGGTATCGGCAAATAAACCACTGGAAACGCGAACCGTGTGGTGTGTGGGCCTTTTTCGTTCCTCGGGTTGTGTTGCGGTTCCTTTTTCTCGCTTTCTCTTCCATCCTAGGAAAGAAAATATATATGCATGCGTGTGTGTGTGTATGAAGAACATTCATCACCCCAATCCAACCCTGCCATTCCTTCCCTTCCGTGATGTCGTACATGAAAAATTTTCATTTGGGAAGCAGTGAAACATGGGTGAAGTGTCAACTGACAGTTTAGTTTACGCTCATGAGTGGAATAACTAACCTTTTCAACTTGGGAGTCCCTTCAAGCCGTAGCCACTTTGTGATATGCGTGTGAAAGCACATAATTTCATTATTTCTAGGAAATTTACATAAGTAGCAAAAGAGAAAGAAACATAATTAAAGGCAAATTATATCAACTTTTTTGCGACACATGAGCTGCTGACAGAAGTCAATTTTAACAATGTCCCAAGTTTCAAATGTGATGAGAGCCTCTCGTATCTAAAAATCAGTGAAAACTTTTATTTTTTTCATTCATACGCAAAACATGTGTGTGCAGATGTAACATTGACACTAGAGATTTTTCACATGAGCCCAGCTGTGTAAATGTTACTTTGAGGGAAGAGAAACTTTACTGAATTTGTTTTAAAAGGAGTGGATCAGGAAAAATTGGGAATTCATCCACTCCCCCCTTCCGCTTTACTAGAAACCCGTTTCAAAGGCAATACATCACCCTTTGTTCAACTCCCTGGAGATATTGTATCTGCTAAAGTAACTGATACACTGTGACAAGCTGTATTTTTGACATTCTAATACAAAACCAGTGTAAACTCTTTTCCATACATTATTTTGTCCTTGTGCTCCATTTATTATCAAAAGGAAATTTTACACGTGCACACGTGTGAGTAAACTTGGATGACCTGATTTTTTCCATTTTTGAAATTGCTTTAGCTACATTATCTGATAAAATTTGAGCGGGTTCACTGCCTATTTGCAAATGGGGAATGTATTTTCTCAAAATCTGCATATTATAACAAAAACCTGGATAGGATGGGGAAGTTGCTATTTTCGAAATTTGATATGTGATTGAAAGCTAGCTGTGCTAGTTTCTGACAAAAGTATCAAATTATCCTTCTCCCTTGCATTGTTTGATGTGGTGTTCTACTTTAAGTGGAATATAATAGAGTTACATAAGTTACATAATATATGTGGCTACATGTAGCATATTATATTTCCACCCGTTGGCTCCTGCTCAACACATGGCGTTACAATCCATGTGTGTTCCTCGACACGTAACAATGTGGCAATAAAATTATTGGAATTGCAGTAAACGCTGGAAAGAGTCAAGCCTTTGGGAAATTTTATTATTCCACAAAAGTATTTCCAAATGCCTCGAGTAATGTGACAGCTCATACAAGATTAGTTTATATTAACTTACAAGAGATTTGTGTGGAAGGAAAGGGAGGAAAAACGTTGAGCCAATTTGGAATCCAGAAATAGCTGGTTTTTCTCTTCTTCTCAGAACATTGAAGAAAAATGTTGAAAAACCACAAATTTTCATTTCCCCTTTAAGGTCATTGACCATTCTAATATCAAGAGGGATTCATGACCGGAGATCTTGTAATTGCGTTAGGAAAACTTGAAGGGATTTTGTGACTAACGTGACTTCCCCTTTTGTCTTTGACTTTTCTCTGGTTTTTTATTAGGCTTAGAACAAAGAAGCTTAGATTTTCTCTTTAAACTCTCTCCATACGTGAGTGAAATGCTTTCCCTTAAAATGTTCACATTCCCTATTTCAACATACGTATTATCTACAATGTTCACATATCTTTTATAATATTTATTATGCGGATTTTCCAGATTGAGAGAAAAATCTACAGCAAACATTCGGAAAGAGTCCAATTGCCACTTCCAAGTCCCTTCCAAAGACTTAGATCAAAACGTCAGAAACATTTCCTCTAATTTTCTTTATTTTCCTGTCTCCAATCCCTTCCTCCCAAAGGGGCATAAACTTTCTCAAAAGAATTCACATTTCCACACTTTCCCCTCTTAACTGCATTTTCCCAGTGGATTGCACAAGAAGAGAGGAAATATGCCATTATGCAATTTAGCGCGGATCATTGCCCAATACAATTAGAGTGGGAGATGCCGAAAGTCAAGTAAATACTGGGCAGGCTACCTCTTCCCACAAAAATATATTTATTTTTGTAAAAGGGTAAATCACTGGCTGCAACTAACGCGACAAGAAGGATTTAATGACCACTTAAAAACGCATTTCAAACTTTGTACTGCATCCATCTAGAGAATGATGACTGGAAAAAATCTCAAAATTGCTTTGCTTCATGAAGCAAGTCTAGTGGCGATTTTGGAATGGATTTGTAGAGGAAATTCGAAGTAAAAAAAGCTCAAAAACCAAGAGTTTTTTTAACCACTTTCCTCCTCTTTTACAGACTTTTGGGACTAAAGATAGTTGTGCGTGACCACGTTTTCTTGCCAGAACTCTCCTCCTCCTGCCAACTGAAACAACAATGCCAATAGCAATGATAGTCAAGAGAAAGTAAAGAAACTGCGAAGGAGAAAGCATTGATTTAAGAAAAAAACTTTTCTTCTTCTTCTCTTCCCTTCTCTACACTTCACACAGATTGACATGCTAGTAAAATAAGGACTTTTGAAAGAGTCCGGAAATACCTCACGCGATACCGGGAGCCGTTGAGTTGCTCCTTATCCACATAAACTTTTCTGTGTTTATATACAGCAACTGGGAAAGAGAGAGGAAAAAACGCAATACAACACAACGACAATTTAGTTGAAACGGGTGTAGCTAAGAATATTATAAAAAATACCCAAAGCGAAAGGAGTGAAAGCAATGGTGAAAAGGAAAGCATTGTCGTGATCCGGTTCCAAGTCTTTTCTCCTCCTTCTCTAGAATTCCTCTAGGAAAAGTGTTAGAGTAGAAGAGAAGGAGAGAAAGGAGAGAATAAAAAACCAGAAAAAGTTAAGTTTTCATCTAGACCACAAAACTGAATGAAAGAAGAAGGCGACAAGCTTTGTGGAAATGGACACTTATTTACTCTATCCACCACATCTACTATATTTTATATCATTTTCTAGTTTTTCTAATACCAATCCTGTCACAACTTTCCTTTATCTCCTTTTTCCTCATTCATATTATCCAAGAGGGATTCATGGGGATGGGGAAGAAAGGGAAATTTATAGACAAGAAATTTAGAAAAGACGGATTATTATAGTTTCCCCCACGGAAACTTGTTTTGCCTCCTCATTACGTGTGAGAAATTCAAAGAGCAAATGAGCCAAGAGTGTATTTCATCTCCAAAAAAAATAAGTAAATGGTTTTCTTGCATGCATACTCAGCGGCGTGAATAAACTCGAGAATGAAACATAGCCGCACATGCATGAACAGGGAAATTGTTACAAAACGTACTTGTTTTCCACAATCTTGCTTTGTTATCGTAAATACACTATAGCTTCCATTCAAATTTAGATAAAACGCACACAATTTTGGTTTCTCCTCTTGAGCAAGTTCTTCTGCGGGAAAAACTTTTTCTTCGGTGCTCCATACAAAAACAGGCGGCATTCATAAGAAGAGGCAATGTTCCACCTTCAGAAACAAGTATCTTTTTGTCTTGTGTAATTTGAAAAGTTTCTTTTTTCCCTCTTCCGAGAAAAAAAGAGAAAAGAAGTTACTCTAAGGATAGCGACGATAGTCTCTAAGAAAATCAGGGTTTTTTTTTCTTCTTTTTTTACACAATCTCACATGAAATATACAAATTTGTATGAAATAAACTAGCTTCGTCCCCGTCCCTGAAGAGTAATAAAGGTAAAATAAAGAGTGGATTCGTGATGATGTAATATCCCAAGATTAGATCCTGATGGGAGATAACTGTAGACTACTCATACTTAACGAGAAAGGTACCCTAGAGGGTTTTGCATTGTAATGTATAATAAAAAGGGTTGAAGAAAACAGGAAAAGGGGGAAAATGACAAAGACAAAAAAATACCAGTCAAATTGTGGTATTTTTTCACCAATGAAACCTCCCCAAAATCTTTTCTATGAAAGGGAACATGTGTAGGAAGAAAAATGACAAAGTGGGAGAGCAACTCAACGAAATAAAAAAACGCAACACATCACACGACTCCGTGAGCACAAGTGGATGTAAAAGGATTCGACGGTAAAGGATTAAGTATTCATATCTTGACCGGTAGCAGAAGATGATTTTTTTCTTCTCTTGCTAGAAAAGTGAGCACACAATCCTCTCCTTTGAATGGGAGACCTACGTGTATGCCATTTTTAATAGAAGACTAGTCTCAAGATAGTAGAGACATTACGGGTTTTCATTACCCGGACAAATTTGTCAGCTGGAAATATATAGCGGTTTATATAACCACGCACATGTCAGGGGAAACAAGATGTATGGAAAAGGGATGAAACCTTGATGAGGCTTTCACAAAACCGGCTACTTTCCCTTTTGGTTTTTCTAGTTATTACGTGGAATGCAATCTCAAGGACCGTACGTGAGTCTACAGATTACATACACACATATCTACACACACACAGACACACGCATACGACGACCAATGTAAATGTAGTAGTTTTTTCTAAAGAAAAACATGAATCTGAAAAGAGCTCCAAAACGTGAACTACTTGAGCTGCTGTGTTCGTCATAAAACATTATCGTTTTTACCTTGTCCGCATAGAGAAAAAAGTGCTTGCAAAGGAGAAGAATGCTTCTGTCATCTGACTTATAGTGGAGAAGAGCCGTCAGGCAAAGAGCCGAAAAGCTTTCACGTGGATGATGTCTGTCTTTTTTACGAAGAAATCAAGCTTCAGCTAAAAAAATGAAAGTAGCGAGAGTGTAGAGAAAAAAATCCAGTTGCCTTCGTTCACTTCCTGGCTTCCAGAAAAGAGGGAAAGCAAAGGCTGGAGATCTCAAGCACTCATAAAATTTGTATGACGCCCGCTCCCTGACAGCAAGAAAAAGCTGCACTTTCATATGACTCTTATGAAAGGTACAAGAAAGAGGAGAAACGTGGTTTGGTAATGTTGGTATAAAGAACACACTTTATAACAGGGTTGAAAAATGTTGGAATATATTTTGAGGGAAAAATATGTACACGAATAATGTATCCATATGTATGGATGTTGGCATATGTGTTCCATACCTTTAAATAGTTGTGCATTTTCTTTTCCAAAAAAATCCCAACGAGAGTCTTTTCTTTGAATTCGGGTGAAATCACAAAAAATCATGAATTTGAAATGATCCCCTTCATTTTTCCCTTTCTCTTCACCATCTTCTCCTTCCAATATGAGATGATCATATTCTTCCTCAGTCTCTTTTTTCCGAAGAGAAAGCACGTAAGAGAGAGAGAGAGAGAAAAACCTCGTTTTCTTTCTCTTCTTTTCTTACGTAACGTATTCCATTTTGTCATGAGTCATAAATGAAGTGTCCAATAAATTATCGTGGTTCCGAGAGTACAGCCACCCAAGCCTTTTTTCCCCAAAGGGATATTATATATACGTTGGTAATACCACTTCATCTACTTCTTTCCCAGTTTCTCTCCTCACTTTTTCTTCCTTTTCCCTCCACAGCTATTATTCAGAGTTGTGCTAATATCTACGCTTAATATTTCACAAAAAAAGCTGAAAATAATTCTGAAACTGGTATTTTTCCTCCAGTATTACACATTTATATATGTAGTAAAGCAAGAGAATGAACAATGCAATTCTTTTTCCTTCAGAATAAAGAATTGCTGGGTTGAGAGAAAAAAGAAATGGAGATTGTGCAAGAAGGAGGAGAAAGTGTAGAAATTATGAGTACCTAGATTTCATCGCTTTTGTTGTATGCATATGAACATGACCATTACACGTATAAGTTTTCTTTGGAGAATTTTTATACTCTCAAGTTGGTCATCATCACAACCAAAAATATAATATGTGGAGGAAAGGGGAAAGAGAGACTTTATTCTTAAGCCCCCGTCACAACCATTCAGTTTCTCGTAATTTTTGACTAAGCACCTACTACACTTCTTGCCATTATACGGACACTCGTTAGCAGCACAGCGGTAGTGTATTACTTGAGTGATTTCCCCTAATGGAGGAACATGAGAGAGAAAAAGTAAGGAAATATATAAGGAAGCGTACAAAAGATTTTTTTTCAACTTTTTTTACGTGTTAATCGCAAAGTGTCCTCCTTCTTGCGATAAATTTTCTCTTTTTTCTCAGCCCCGGCTGGCCCTCATGAGTGCCAAGAAAGGGAAGAAAGTATAAAATATAAAAATGTGAAGAGTTCTTGCATCAGTTGATTTCATTGTATTTCATTTTTAATGCCTTGTTTTCATACGTCATGAGTCCAGAGAAGAAAAAAAGTTTTTTTTCAAGGAGAAAAAAAGTGAAATGAAATTGACCGGGAGAGTCTACCTAACCAATTTTAACTTCAAAATGGTTTCCTTGTCGGACACCATTTATCTGTTTAAAATCCCATTAAAATACGTCCTCTTCCCTTCCAAAAAAGAATACAATTGAATTCTATATTCTACAAAAAAATAAATAAATGCTCAAATCCCTCATGATCAATTTGTGTTGTCATCTCCTCCACAAATTGTACTTTACCAATATACCCAAAGCTCCAAGCCTAGAAGCCTGCCTTAAAAGATAAATTCCCACCATAATACTTAATATTATCGCGCTCAAATCCCTAAATATGTTACTGCGGCAGATGGTGTAGTAGTTGAAATGAAATATTTCCCATCTTTCCCAACATCCTTTAATAAAGCTTGTGTGAAAAACGAACACAAAAGGAGAAAGCTAAAGCCTGTACAAGACACAACAACATATATATATATATCTCAGTCATACTGGACACGTATATTTCCCCTTCCATAAAAAACACTTTTGCCCAGCATTTTAAAAAAATATTGGAACGCTTTATCGTCCAACTATCTTCACAATATCAGTATCTCTTTCTCCCGACGGAAAGAAACAAGAAAAAAGAGTCTAGCATCAGCACAAAGTTGGTAAGAATATGTGTGTAGTGGTTACAAGAAAACAAAGGAGCATCCCATTATTATTGTTATTATTAGTGGAAAGGAGTGCGGGATGGTGGTAGCATTACAAGTAGTATTAATGGTACTACTAGCACCACAAACTCGTCATCGTTGTTATGATGCCCCACTTATGCCATGCTTCAACAAAGTTAAGGACCACTGTGGCAAAAAAAGGGGAACTCTTTTCTCTTCCTAAAGTTCCTGCCATTCATACGGAAAAAACACTTTTGGTTGCTTTCTCTATCTCTTTCTCTTCCCAAGTACACTAGTCAAGGGACAAGCAGAGGCTGTACAAGAGCCATAAGTAATAAACCATAAGTGTACTCCCTCTCTCTCTTGTACAGAGGCTTGAACGCACTTGTGTAATTTTCTTATATGAAAAGCCCTTAAAAGATTGAAAAGATGTGTGGAGAGGCGGAAAAAATTGAGAGAAAAAGATTCCATTCCAGTTTTTCCCTATATCATCATCATAAGAAGATTCAATGAAAAGCTCAATACCATAATTCTCTTTTGTACACTTTTACTCGTCCTCTTCGACAAAATATATATCAATGGGAAAATTCCTCTGGCTAGAAAAAAAACTAAGCTTAGTGTACTCTTTCAGAGGAAAGATGATGAGAAGAGCTTCGATACACTCCCATTTCCCACGTGCTGTGTCAAAAATGCATAGTTTGGAAAAAATGAGTAAAGTTGAGAGCACGAGAAAATGAACAAGAGTCATAGGGGTAGATTTAAGAGAGGAAATCTGTAAGAGGTTCGAGTAGACTGGGGATGATAGAAATGACAGCGTTGGAAAGACATTACTTCCAATCATTTCAAGTCATATGAATCCTATCAGAGTTTCATATCCTCTGATAGCGCTTTCATCCAGCAATCAAAAGTATCATTGCAGTTGAATGAGCTGATAATAAATGTACAATCACGTAAATGTACTCTTTCTATATTATACACTTTTAAGGATATAAAAAAAGTTGAGAAAAAACTAGTAATTTTGATCTTCTAAAGAGTGAAAAGGTGCACCCTTTGGATATACCTAATATACATTTCACAAAGAAAACTCACCCTGAGAGGAAAATGCGTATGGGAAAAGAGAGATTGGAAATTGCGGGAATGGGAAACCTGATCCTTTCATTCATGCCAGAAACTCACAAGTCACATCATTATTATGATGATATGGTATTGAGAAGAGACTATTCATAAAAATCAACTTGCCTAATAATATGATACTATTTGATAGAGTGTGTAGGAATGTGAGGAGAGAAACGCACTGTATTTATTCTCTCTTTAGTAAATAGTGATGAGGAGATGTGAGGAGAAAGCAATATTCATTTTTTGGAAGGATCCTTTTCACTTTGGTGAAACGTTGGGGAAAATCCTTGTTACGTGCCATTAGCCTGATATTGTATCAAGTGCGTTCATCTCTATTCATAATTCTAATCAGGGAAAATAGGCGTATCTTTAGGTATACACAAAATATACAAAAATAGGCTATATTTCTTTACAAAACACCATAAAACAATCCTTGTGTTTGAGAATATTGAAAGCATACAATGCCAATGAGGCTGATTGTAGAGCAACATTTTTTTGTCAGAATAGTGAATCATGTTCTCAACTTTGTCGGAATCGATGCCATCCCGTGTCGATCCTTTCCACAAAACCTTTTGTACACTTTTTTGTACACTACTACTCTTTCCCATCCTTTGACAAAACCTCCAATTGTATATAAAGTGTAGTCATTTGGTACCTATGTAGTTTGGAACATAAAAAAAATGATCCACAATTGGATACTCTACCCTGGCCGTTTAGTATGCTCATTGTTACACATGGAAAATTTTATGTACATTTTGCATTCTACTTGACATAAATAAAATCTATGGTGGTGGGATATGTGTTTTGTAACTATTCCAATTTTCCAAGGCACATGTCGGTCCCTATTTGAAGAAGAGAAATGTACAAAATATATTATACCCCATGTCTTCGCTAATATTATGTATTATGTTCTATATGGAAACACATCTTGTGAGATTTGACTGTTATGATTACGATTCATGCACGAGAAGAAAACCTATACATGCAAGTATAACTTTGGATATTATTCTCAGCATTAGGGTAACTTGTGTGCGGGGCTTGGATAGTGGAAAATGATGGAATTTTTATAAGAAAAAAATACATGTATATTTATCTATACATCTTTTCTAAAGAGTTTGCGGGTGTAAGTTTGTAATGGTTTGGGTCCATAGTTTGGATCATGCTTAGTTTTTTTCCTCTGTTGTGTAGTGTTATACGCTTTTTGGCAAAGTGATGGACGGATTGAGCTATTGAACGAGCAACCCATTTCAATCTACAACTACTACTTTTGGATTTTCTTGGAGACCATTTTCCTGTCAGTAACCTAGATTCTTTTCCACAGCCAAAAGCTTCCTTCCCTCCGTCTCCAACAGAAGGATGCGCATTTGTCCGATATGTCTTTCACAATTTTTTATGCCATTTCCACCCCAAACACATACACACAAAAAGCCAGCTTTCTCCCCTCTCTCTCAAATACACACACACACACACAACAGCCAAAGGAGTACTATGCGGATGTTAGTCTTATGACGATGGGTAAACAAGTCAAAAGAGAAGCGTAGGAAGCGATTACATCCAAAAAAGAGAAGTAGAAATATACAGAGAAAACTATTCAATCTGTCATAGTCATTTATCAACATTTTCATTGCATATCCTCAGTTTTGGATGAGCAACTTTTAGAAACAACTTTCTCCTTCTTGTAATGAGGTTTTTAGGATATAAAAGGCAATTCTAAAACTTCCGAATCAACACTGACGCTCCTTTTTTGCTCAAGTACCTCCTTTGGCAAATGGAAGCTATCAAGAACACACATACGAGGTTGAAATGATATCATGCACATGTATCGAAACGAAAGCAGCTACTCTACAAGTCACGTATTTCTACTTGAAAGATCAATACAAGCATTCATGAGCAGTTCCGCTTCCTGGATTACACAAGTTCACTCCCATTTACAAAGAATTTATAGTTCTCAAGGTCTGCCAAAAACTACTCCACTAAAAGATTATCATTGAAATCTTCTTCAAAAGTGCATTACAGTACACAGAGGAGAAAAAGAGAAAAATGTTCTTTTTGGTTTGTATAAATTTTGTATTCTTTAGCCCCCTAAAGGGATTTCGGATTTTCATAAAACAATCCGGATTTTCATTCAAGCAAAAGATTGACATCTCACTGATGCAACTTGTACCTATAATAATCTTTCATGAATACTACTTTTTTCTCAGGAGGAGGAGGATATGCTTGAAGAAAAAGTAAAAGAAAGGGGTAGAGTTAACATTGACAGTAATAGTATGCTTGGTTGGGAAAGTAGCCATAGAAGGCAATATTCTTCCACTATATGAATCTCATACAGAAAGGGAAACGAAGCGATGAAGATCAATTTACATATATGGAACTGGCTACACAGACAAAAACTTTTCTAAAGCATTCCCAACCTAGACAATACAAATGCAGTATTCCAAGAAAGCTATCAAGTGAAACCTTGTGTGTGGTCTACTTTTATAAAGACATTCTGTAAGATTTTTTTGGGCCGGAACCACAAAAATATATTACCCTGGTTTGAATTCCACTCTGGCCAAATATACAAGATATTCTAAGGGCATTTCATGAATGCATAAGATTACATATCTTTTCACATAACCCCAATCCCTGAGGTTTTTTCGAGAAGAAAAGAAGGAAAGGGAAAAATATGTGAGTAAACTGGAAACGGAAATGGAGGGAAAGTTAGCAGACATCATAGATGATCTTGCTCAAGTCTCCATTTGCAAAGGTGAATCTCCTATTGAAAACACAACTACAGTGCGAGACCATAGCGGGAGAGAAGAAAAGGAGTGGAAAATAAGAAAAGAGTATAAAATTGTGTTCAAAGGAAGTCTAAGCTTTCCCGGCATTATCTTTCCTTCATCACATAAAAAAAGACGAGGGCAGAGAAGAAAAGCACACTGATCCTGAGCCTATTTATAGAAGTGGTTGTACCGCTCAACTACGTGAATCAAGTCAGAATTCGTAATTAAAGTAGAAGAATTGTCTCGAATCGGCGATGCAATTATTCTGCAAAAGAGAAGAGCCCTAAAATCTTTTACGCAACAAGGAACACGAAAGATGTGCACAATTAGATTTCTCCGCAACTTTCCTACACATACAAAATCCACTGCAAAAGAAGAGGATCTTCAGCCAAAAGGAAATGTTAAATGGGCATATGTGACAACAACAGAACAAGCAGGGTGCATGCAGAAAATTGTATGCCATATTGTACTATACATATGCAATTCTCTTTAAAAAAATATGGTTTCCTCTGCCTAAAGCACTACAACTGCATATTTGACAATACACTCATGATATCTTTGTATGCTACTCTTCTGCAAAAAAAACCTGTGATGTAAACATCTCATGTAAAAAAAACGAGTAAAAGTAGGGTGCACATTATTTTCTCTTGGTTTTCTCCTTTCTAGAAAAAAAATAACAAAGTGCAGCATACACTGTTGTAGGTACTATGGTGGTTTACACGAGATTTTTTTTGACAAAGCAAACTAGCACACTCACATAAACACACCAGTGGGCAAAGATGACTCTAGAATTTCGCGAAGATGAGAGTAATGCGAGTGGATAGAGGATGTAAAGACATAAAGCATTACTTTTAAAGAAAGCTGTTCCTCTACACCGCTTCTTTTTTCATCTTAAAAGATTCTCCTCCCCTCTTATTTTTCTCCTCTCTTATATTTATATTTTGCTACTCCTCCTGTCTGTCACTACATTCTCTTATTTTCTACCACCACCACCTCATACCCATTAGAATATTCGAGTAAAGCTAACGTTAAAGATTACATTTAGGAAAATGGGTCTTGGAGAGATTTCTTGATCTCCCGCGTGCCTATCATGAGCCATATTCTAGGCCACCATTTTCCTTCCTTTTCCATCCTTTTAACATCTTTTTTTCTTTTAAACCAGCATATACATATAAGACAATTCTCATGAAAGAGGAGAACTAAGGTCACAAACATATGAGCTTGTTCTTACTCGGTCGTAAAGTAGATGGGTAAAGGAGGTATAAATCCCTACTCACATTATAATATTTTCATTCCCTTTTCGTTTTACGCAATGGCAGAAGAAGTGTGCCATTTGCTTTTCTACTTCACTTGTACTATTATTACCCAGGGACAGAATTTTCGTCTTGGTTATCTCATAAAGCCAGTTATAGCCTTGTTCTTTGCTTTTGCTTCCTTCTCAAGGCTTTCTCTGTATTTTCCCTTTTGTGAGTGGAAAAGTAGAAGAAAAAAGGGCTCCTTATTACTTTCTCTCTTCGGCATGCAAATGACTTTGAAAGCTGGAGTAACATTATGAATTTCATCTTTTTCCGAAAAGAAAATCACAATATGCATAAAACATATTTTGTTTGTTTCTCAGCCACATTAGCTACCATGTAAAAATTGTGTTGAAGAAATGAACAAGACAATATGAAGTAATGGGCGTTGGTTGGTGAGCTATAAGGGTAAAAAAATACCTCCCTTTTTTCTATGACATAATCATACGCTACTTTCATTTCATCTTTTTTTCTGCCCTCCGGATGAAAACATATTTATGGGATGTGAAAGATGACAGAAAGAAACGAGTATTTACGCACATTACATTCATTTATTCATACGAATATGATTACAAACCGTGACTAGTCAGCGTTGTTTTTTTCCCAGCCTTCCATTGAGCAACTTTTTTCTTCTTCTCGCAGTCAAGAAAACAGCGAAAAAGAAGCCAAGTGTATGATTACAATCGTCGCCTACAGCTCATATGACGAAGTTGCTTCCGTAATAAATTACCAGAATGGAGGAGAAACTCTTGGAGCGACAAAGCGCATTTTTTTCTGTCTATATACGCTTTTTCTCTCACTTGAATCAACTTTCCTAGCCGGAGGGAAGACAAGCTGGACATTTTTTTCTTCATTTTTTAAAACATTCCAGTGTCCTTCTAGCTCATAATTTATAATGAAATGAAGTAAAAACTCTGGATCTCTTATTTTACACGAAAGAAGTAAAAGAGATGGTTAACTAATGACAATGACATGGATATCAGGATGCTGACTGGAAACCCTTATTTCTTTCTGTTTTAGGTTAGCCCAAGAGAGAAAAGGCTGTAAAGTCGAAGACTAAAAGGACGGCGGAGCATTCTTTAAAGAAAATATTTCCTCTATAGAACATTTACCACAATAGCAACCACCGGACTTTGTGCAACTGTTCTAGTGTTCCTTGTCACTAGCGATTTAAAAAGAAGAAGACATAGAAGACATCCACGAGAAAAAACGCAAGGACTTCTCCAGTAACCAAGTTGTTTTCCCTCCTCAACTTACAAGACTTTCTTTTCCTCACCCACTTTAAAGAAAATGGAAAAGGACACGGCTGTGGTGGTACTAGTGAGAGAAAATAAGGTGCAGTGCAGTGGTGTAAGAGTGTATGTTCTTTTTGCTTAGAATTCTCCTCAGATTTCACCTCTTCCACTGGCTCGACCTCATTTCTCCATTTTACTAACAAAGAAAATTCTAGTCCAGCAAGAGCCTGATAAATATATCTAGACAATATAGTCCAGACTTGACGTGGACGAGTGTATGTGCTCTGTTGGCACAATATCCCTAAAAAGGAAAACCGACAAGGGAACAACAATACATTGTCGAAACCGCATGAAAAGCTAACAAGGGCAGTGTTTTTTACACGCCCAACTTATCTGTCTTACCTTTCGAAAATGCCTGATCGGAATACAACCTTCTGAAGAGGCTGAGAAAGTACAGAGTATAGAGATAACAAGTGGGTGACCTCGTATAAGCTATTTATTACGGAATCGTGTGCATGTCCAATATTTATCGCCCTCTAACTCCCTCCCATGGAATACAAGAGTTTAGTTCTACATCCGTATTGAATCATACGTTTGAGGTAAATCATGAAAAGGGGAAAATAAATTTTGTAAATATCTATGTTGAGCTCGTTGTCAGCACACACTGAGATGATGTTTTCTATCCATTATCTAGCGAAATGTAATATACACCTTGGACTCTTACTTTCTGTTCTCTTCCAATAGCACTCTTCAACGAGCATTTATATTCCGGAAGAAAATATATTTTACGTTGGTACACATTTAGTAAAGAAAAGAAAACAGGGAAGGGAAAACTTTTTGAAGACTTGAATTTTCTAATAAAGTGAGGCAACTATGTGGGAAGAAGTAAGTGAAATAGAATCCTCTTCAAGAAACTTCACTCTTTAAACGAGCTAGCTTGTATACACAATCTTTTTTTATATCATACATTATTATCATCTAAGCAAATACACAAAACGACAACTAGTTCTCTTCTTTCTATTTTCATTGAGCTCAAAACCAGTTTCACTTTTTCACAAAACGACGCACTCGTAGTTTTCTTTCTGTACAAAAATGTATACTCAAATATCTGGAACGCTGGGGAAGAGAGAAAGTGCTTGAAAAAGTAAATCCAGCATAGGTTACAGTAAAAAAATAGCTCAAGAGAATCTGAATCAAATTCTGTAAACGCAACGACACAACGACATACAAAGCCAGTTTCGCATTTCCTTCTCCTCTTACCTTCGATGAAAGCGAAACTCTGATATTACAAAAGCAAGAACTCGGCTCGGTTTCTCAATAAAGTGTATCTCGTCTTGTGCAGTTTATTTTTTTCGCAAGACTTTGAAACGGATGCAATGCTGGTGGGAAACGTGAGAAGGCTGGGGAAAAGGATCAATTCAATTTCACACAGAGTCTACATAAGTCACCATATCGAAATGTACAAAGAATGGGGTGTAGCCAAAACATAAATTCTCGACTTTTTCTTCTTTCCTTAAAAAAATAAAAAAAGTGAGCTGTTTACACACACACTCACACAATCATATACTGTGAAGTTGGAGTGAACCGGGAAAAGAAAAGGAGGAGATTTAAAGGCTCATTCGCAACTGTACCTGTTTGTCCTCTGGAAAAAGAGAGATATACAAGGAAATATTACGTTGGGCTTAACACCTCATATTCATCCTTTTCTTGTGGCACATGGGGTGTGAGCAGGTTTGAAACAGTGAAGAAAATCAAAGAGGTGTTATACCTCGTATTTTTTCCCCTTGTGTTAAATTCGATATCGTAAAACTCCACTCTGTCTAATACCCTGTGAGAGAGTGTTTTTCTTCATCTCTGTAGTTTATACTTTTTTCTTCTTCTGAAGCTCTTCAGTGCTCTGTTGAAATGTCAGTTGACATTGGTGAATGGAAGAAAGAAGAAAAGTGATCATAGATTACTGTGCACCACTACTACCGTTGGGAATATGCAAACACTTTTCGCTTTTGAGAGGAAGAAGTGAAAAGTAGTTTTTAGTTTTCTCTCTCTCTCGGAGAATATGGCATGCATTATTATTGTCATGTTGGATGAAAGTTGTGAAGGCGCTTAGGCAGCTCATCATCATCCACTTCGAGACCACACAGACAACTTCCCTGTTCTTAGGAAGGAGAGGAAAGCAGCTAAGAAGTTGACTGTGGATGGATGGACCACTCGTGAGTTTTCAAATCAAGATGCGTGCTTTGGAATTTATGGTGATATTTTTCGTCTTATCCGTTGGCAACGTCGTTGTGAATGAGAATGTCTCTGGGAAGGCGACGACTTCAGCGAACTTTCAAAGTGAAGTTCCCATTCAGAATGGTCGCGGTGGTGGGATGCCGGGAGGAGGGAGGAACGAAAGTTTTGCCAATTTTCTGAACGATGCTCGATACGGTCGTTTTGGAGTTGGCAGTGGAGGCACTGGGACTTCATCGAGTGGATGGAACTTTTCTCCTTTCACCTCCAGATCACGGATTGTGGAAACTAAATATGGGAGAGTTCAAGGTCTCAGCATAACCCTCTTCCCGAATATACACTATTCTGGAAAGAATAATCCATTGAAGAATAAAATTGTTGAGGTGAGTGAGTCTTTTATTTTTGGGGATAAAGGCACGCAGGGACTGTCGCTATTTATAACTTGATAAATTCTGCACGTACTGAAGTCGTTGTTCTGGAGGGGGAACGGAGTCATGAATTTTTATGGATTTATTTAAAGGTATTTCTTGGAATCCCTTATGCCTCGCCACCAATCAAGTCTTACCGATTTGCCCCTACTCAAACTCCAGCGCCGTGGAGTGAAGTAAGACCGGCGATACATCCTTCACCGGCGTGTCCGCAGGTAAGCAATGTTCAAAAGCAATGTTTCTATTTGTTTTAAAGTCTCTTTAATCCTTTTTCGAACCTAATGATAACAACATTGGTCATCCAAGTTACCTAACCCTTGTAATATTTCACTGAAAACAATACACAGTATCTCATGAATTCTAAAACTATAAAACTGTTCAAAATTTACTTATTGACGTTGAAATTTTGAAAATATTACTTTGCATTTTTTGTCATCGACATTCTTTAATTACTCAAAAAAAATCTAGCTTCCCTTTTGATTTCATCTCCCACCCAAAAACTATCAATCCAACAAAATCCCCAACTCTCAATTCATATTTTATCCAAGTTTAATTAAGTAATTCTTTAGGGCTTGATGAATGTAGTTTTCAATTCAAAGTGTAATTCAATTAGGTATCCCTTGTTGTCACATTTGCATGCGACATGGGAAATTACTCCTCCACCTGTATCAGCCCCAGCAGACTCAAGCATAGTCTGAATGGTGCTAAATAGAAAGAAAGAAAAGGAATATAGGCGTCCTTGCAAAATCACATTTTATCCTTGCTCTATCAGCACTCCATGATTACAAGTTATTCCAAAAAAGTGATGATATATACGTGATAAATGGAGGAATGGAAATACTCCTCGAATCCAATCCCTGTTTCCCACTTACCCAAATACCACATCAAAACACTTGCCCTGGTTTCTCTCTTTTCACTCGCAATCCCGCTTCCTTTCTCCAGTTCCTGAATACCTAGTAAAGGATGTAGTGCTGACTCATGAGAAAATGGAAAGTAGTGAATTATAAGTTCGTTTTATGCTCATTTTGCGTGAAGAATTGAATCGTCATAAAATCTAACCAACCATTCCCACTTTCTCTCTTCTTTTGTTTCTTTAGATCCTCCCAGACATCCGGAATGAATCTGCTGCTCTAAAAGAGATGCCGAAAGGGTACCTGGAATATTTGCGGAGAGTAGAGCCCTACCTTAGGAATCAGTCGGAGGACTGCCTCTATCTCAACATCTTTTCTCCCATCGGTGAGATCCATTATGACCTATCATTAACATTATTCCAGCTGGTGGAAAACTTTTCCCATTCCAAATTGTTTCTTTCACTCCTTCATACATAGATTATGAGCATAATCTCCATAAAGAAAATGGCAAATGGTGTATGCCCTCCATGAATAACAACACTAGCATACAATAACGCAATGATCTACGAAAGCAGTTAATTCTACACAGCTGTAAGCTAAGCTTTCGCCCAAGACGTCTTCCTATTTCCTTTGGGCGTTGGCATTACTTTCCCTTTTTGTTTATATTTATCATACTCTCTTTCCCCACATAAAAGAGTAATGTCTTAGCTCTACAAAACCTCGTTTTTTAAAACATGAGCACACTCACACACACACACAAACAAGTTTGTAAACAAGTTTGCTTCTAGCCCTCCTTAAAAAAGATCCTTATCTCTTTTTTGGGATTAACCAAAAACTTTATGTAAAGTACATACGAAGCTTATACAATTTTTTTTTACAACGTGCCTGTTTAATACCCATTAGTTTCCTCTTGCCTTCCCTCATTTGCATGTTTAAATGCTCATGTGTAGAATGGTAATACGATTATTATGTACTTCCGCTTTCCATTCAATGTCCTGTACCCATGTTATAATAAGCTAGTTAAAGGAGAGGACTGCATCTAGTTAAAAAAAACTAATTCCCGAGATATCCACACAACGACATAGGCTCACATTGTGATGATCTTGTGCACTCTCAATTTTTCCCTTTTCACAGTCACCATTTATGTTCCACGGCCACGAGCCAATTTCCTTTTTTTTCCTATAGCTCTCTCGACCTCCATGATTAAGTAGTGCACAGAGGAAAATGCATAGCTGGCGGTAAACAAAACTAACAAAAAATATACTCTGGGAATATGAGAGAGTTGGTATTTTTCGATTATGAAATTGTTACTAGCTCAAGGTAGATGAGTACACATGAAACACACTGAGGATTACTAGAGATCCTCATAAAAACCTATTTTTCCCATGATTATGGTACACAAAGGCATCACACACTGGAATATGATGATATGCGCAAAAAAATGAAAAAAATGTAGGGGTTGGGATATATCGACCTTTTTCTAGTTTATTTTGTATAATGCGACTTTTGGTGAATCCTTAATATAAATATATATATATATATCTCTGGTATAATTTTTATCCATGCAATTTTCTCCAAAAACCAAACCAACCATTTCTATATCCATTGCCATTATGATTGGAATGAGGTTCATTTCATGTCTTCCTGCCTTATACATTCAGAAGAGATGAGGGAGTCGCAACTTTTAGCATTTGCTTTTCGCCAGGAAGTAGTCTGCAATATTTTACACAATGTACAGAGATATGGAGTAAAAAGTAATATGGAAGTCGTTTCACTCTTCAGTAATAGTTGTACTTGTTCAAGTCTTTTCAAAAACCAGCTCTCTATTTCTGGCTGGAAAAAAAGTGCATATGAGAGAAAGAAGATGAAAGTCTGGGGGAGAAACAGTTTTCACCAGAGTTGTACTCTAAGCTTCTATTGTGTTCACTTTATGTTATGTTATGCAAGAATGAGAAAGCATACAACTTTCAAGCGGAGTTAGTTCTCCTTTGAAATTTCCTTGACGTAAAGTAGTGTCTATTTTATGCACAATCTTTCCCTTAGGAATGTTCCCTGCTTTGCTTTCCCATCTGATACTTTCCATATGCACGAGGATAATGCAGAGTTACACATTATGTAATGCATTATGCTCCACTTTTTTTTCTATTATTTTTTCCCCTTTTTCGTTTTCCCTCTTGTCTCTTGATGGTGCATAGGATTTTGAGATTTTTGAGATGACGAGGACCATATATCCCTTGCTTTTTGCTTCTTTTGAAATGAATGAAATTTCACGTAGATATGTCATCCAGTTAATTGGTATGTGATTCAAGGGAAACAAGATTATCCTCAGAGAGAAGATCGGATTTATCCGTCTTGAAAGTAATCCTCCCTTCGGAGGACATTTCTATCACTATAATAACATTTTTTCTCCTCTCCTCGCCTACATTTGCAGTTTGCACAAAATGGGAAAATCAGGAAGTGAAATTTTCTCTCAAACTATATGACAAACACTGGAGGATACGAAATTTGCTAGAGTACAAACCTCAATTTCACTGTCGGAGTTTCAAAATAAAGCACAACTCAGGGCACAACCTGTTATATAACCGTTGTTTAAATGCATCTAGTGGAAAATTGCACGAGACAAGACAATAACTAATTTTTAGGGGTGATGGCATTGATTAAGCTACCAGCAGAAAACTAAACTTTAGCACGATGTACATATAACAAAAAATAGGAGAGTCCAGCAGAAGTAGTAAGTTTTGTGTGTCCCCATTGAAATACAAAATGCATTAGCAACTCCTCTCTCTCTCTCTATCTCCCTGCTAAATTTCGGCATGTGGAAGTATTCAAATGAATTTAATTAAGATTCACTCTGTGACACACATAGATGCCCACATTAAGGCACTCTAATTCTCCATCCCAATGCATACCACATTGTAGGAAAAGGAGGACAAATGAGAACAACTATAAAAACTTTATGGGATTCTACATATCTACATATTTATTAGCAATGATAGCACCCATGTAGTCTATAATAGTACTACTTGTGTACTATCATTTCCCTCCGAGTATCATTTATATTTACTCTAAAGGATTATGATACGATGACTATCTCAATTCCGTTTACTGCCGAATTTCATCAAGAGGGAGAGATGTAAATGGGGGAAATTAAACGGTTACGAAATGGCGGCTCACGTACACACCCACGTACATAAAACATAACGTATGAGCACACACATCCTCGAATTCCATATTACATCATATGCCTCCCAGTTTTGCGGTAGAGAGGAAAAAGGGAACGAAATCTATTTTTTATTTCTGTTTGCAGAAAATCACACACCACCGGTTGGTTGCTCAATAGCACACGTGTGCAAGTTCAATTTAGGTAATTTGCAATGCAAACCGGAAAACCATTAGTCCACACACTTGCACAGGTATATTAGGTTAGGATTTTGTGTGCTTTTCTATTGTGTTATGGGAAATGCAGAGTGGAGAGAGAGAGTCAGAGAGAGCGTCTGTTTATTTTCCTTCCTTGTTGATGCTTTCCCTGATATTTCAATAAAACACTTGGAAAGTGTGGAGCCGGAGCCAGAGAAATTAGAAATGAATTCTATTTTGAAACTGAAAATGTAATTTTTCCCCTTGACTCCGGAAGCATGATGGTGGGAAGGGAAAGTTTTTTTTAGGTAAATATTAATATTGATATGAAAGGTACGTACGTGAGGGTGGTGCGACGTGGACTAAAATTTTGGAGATGAGTTGACTCCCTGTGATTTTTCTCTCTAGGATAAAAAAGCAAATACGGGACACTTGGCGCGATAGAAGGTGATTCCCTAGAGCCCACTGTTGAGTTATATATAGGGCTGCATCTATGAATCTAAAGTATGCCTATTTACATCCGTGTGCATGATAAACGAAGTCTCGTACAAGCTCTTCTTCTCCTTCCCAGTGCAGTCGTATATATTCAACGCAAGCTATTTCCCAATGGATGAATGAAATATATACTCCCTAGTAGAATTCTCTACCGCCACTGGATATTATTTTTGGAAGTGTACTATAAATTTTTAGAAAAAAAACAGAAGCCGACAGGAAGCGCGTGTGACACTGATTTCCTCAGACAAGACTGTTTAGACTTTCCCCTCCTATTTCTGTTGCAGGGGAGTCGAATGTCATCATCAAGTTTCTCGTGGAGAGATTCCCTTGAATTTAATATGTCAACTTTGAGCCAGGAAAAACTATCAGCTCTTATTGTTTAACTAAAAATACCCTCTGTTAAAGACACATTTTGAAAATACTTTTTTTCCTCTTTGCAACTGCACATGCTTCCTATGCGGATAGAAAACGAAAGTTGTTTTTGCTTTCACTTTTTTCTTTTTTTAAAGAGACAGCATGTGTACGCTAGATGCGTCACCGGCAACCATGAATGGGCACACAACATACCATAAAGAAATGGATTTCCTTCTAAAAGTTTATTCCCCGCCGTCGAAATATTAGCCTGACATACGCGCCTTTTTTTCTACAAAAAATATAAGAGCAAAAAATAACTAGGAATATATGCATACTTATGTCTCCCCAGAGTAATTCGGATGCATTGTGTGCATGCAAGAGTTTCAAAATTTTAGACAATTCCGACATGCACATCCTGCCTTTTCCCTTTTTGATCGCTGATTAGTATTCCGAGTTCGTTTCCTTCAAATGGTTTGAATTGAGTTTCTGGGACAGCTGCTGTTACTCCAGATATCCTATTTTTCCTCTCCTTCTGCTCCTTTTTCCTCTTGTGTTTCTTCCATTGAATTTCATTTGTGGAACAGGGGCTCGCGTGTGTGTGTGTGCAGACGACATGACTTTTACTGGATGTTCCCGACTGCAGACCGTTACTTCCAGAGCAAACCACACACTTGAAGCTACTCAAGAGCAAAGCAATGAATGAGAATAAGAAACAAGACAGAATTCCAACATATCATACTAGAATACTCTACAATCCAAGATTTTCTTGTGACAAGATGAGAAAATCTAGACATGGCTTTCATCATATGCTTTTCTATCTAATTCCTCATCGAGGATATTTTGGTGGTGATTTTCATCAGGAAAATTGAAAGTGATGAGTTGTGTTCCAACGACTTTTCCTTCCCGTCCGTTGGCGACCATTCTAATACATATTTAGTGAAATTAGGCCCGTTAAAACAATTACTGTAGTAAAATTAATTGGTTTTATGAGAGAGGTTGGTAGAAATGAACTCATTTGCATTCCTAATTTTTAGCTCTCATACCTTGCCCTTTCACGAGATAAACCAATGGGCTAATGTACTTTTTAACAAAAATATATGTTTCCCCTGAAGTTATTAACTTTGTTGTGAGTTTTGTGAGGAGAGCACGTTCTATAATGAGACAAGGGACGTTGCGTCACTAGTCATCATGGACTTGGGTCGATGGCTTTGATGAGATTATATAAGAGAGTAGGAAAGGAACTGACTGTCTGACTGTGATGATAAACGGTTTATATAAGGCTAATTAAATGCCCGACTGCGTTCCCTTTTACCCTCTTAACGTAAATGAGATGTTGTGGTAATGAGATTTTTATATATGCTGGTAGGCCCTGATACAAGACTGAAAGCTGTGCTGGTCTACATCCACGGAGGAAAGTTTACTTGGGGAAGCGGAAACTTGTCTGACGGAACGGTACCCTCTTCTCAAGGCGATGTTATCTTTGTGACACTTAATTATCGACTTGGAATTCTTGGTAAGAAAAACTCTGTGACAGAGGGAAAGAGAGAGTGGAGAAAGTTAATAAATTATATTGACTTTTGAAATGAATTTCAAATTGATTCTTAACTTTCAAACTTTGATAAAACGCTAAGCTTGTTCGTTTTCCTATATTTTATGCATTCTGCATATTATAGCAGTCTATCTGGAACATTTTCTCGAGAGTTTTCAGATATATGTGGGGAAAAAAGCCAACAGTATTATGTCTTTTTCCATCCAACCTCTTTCCCGTAATGGCGCTCCAGAAAGTAATACTATTGAAGAGTGATGATAAAGTATCGAAAATTTACTTTTGCAATTTTTACATGATAAAAAAATCCCTTTTACAACTACAAAGAAATAATAAAAATAGGTATAGATACTAGTCTACCTTTGTAATAATAAGATCGCAACCAGTGAAATAAGTAGACGGAGATTTGCCCTCATTCGTATAGAGCTCGCCTTCCTTCCCCCCTTTTTCTCCAGTAAAGCATTAACTGGTTGCTTTAGTGTATCAATAACCATCTCAAAAATATACACTATATCCTTCCCTAATGCGAGTACTAAACCCTTTTGGGCTATTACTATACAGAGGGAATGCAACGATGTGCATGATCTGATAGAAAGAATGCCTATTTTTTCTCAAGAAAAAAAACACTACCATATCATCATCTCCAGATACGAGATGGTCTCCTTAACACAATGATTTTCACAGAGTAAATTGCTCCCTTAGGATTGTTTCATCGATCAGTACTGATCGCTGGCTCAGCACACGCCCCATGGGCATTGATATCAGATCCATATTCCGCCGGTTTGTCTGTCGCTCAAGCTCTCAACTGCTCAGCTTCGAATGCCACCTCGTTGAATGAGTTTGCACATGGGGGCGGAAGTTCTGCCACTACTTCCACAACTACACAAGCATCTCGAGAGTCCCACCATGGAATGGGTGGCTCAGGCCCTTCTTCCAGTTCTAACTCTCAGGATCCGGTTTTTGACTGCTTGAAGAACAAACATTTCAGTGAATTTACAAAATTCAAACCGCCAAAGTTTTCCGCCGATTTTGGACCGAGTATCGATGGCATTGTGATTAAACCGAACTTCAGGGTGGGTTATTTTTATGCGTGAGATCATTCCAACTTCTTAGCAAATTGAAGTAAAAACCTTTATATGCATATTTGGTGAGGTGAGAGGATAACATGGTATATTGTCTATATTAAAAGGTTACCTATCCTCTCGCCGACCTCTTTTTTATTATTTGAATGAATGCATTATTGATTGTGCTCACTTGTTCCCAACTAATCTCCATGTTTTCCACTTGAAACAGTCTCCAAAGGAATATCAAATGGGGAAGCGGGAAGTGTCAAAAAAGTACGACCTGCTTTTTGGAATTTCATCATTTGAAAAACTTACAGAGTTCAGTGAGGTAATGTTTTTCCCCATATTGACGCCTTTTCTCATAACTTTTTTCACTAAATTCTCCCACTTCACCGTAGTAAAGTACAGGAAGTATTTTCCAGCTAGTGAGAAAGTGAAAGCTGATCCTTCTTGTAGAGATATGTAAATAGTAAAACTAGTGTAAATAGGTTTTGCTAGTTGATGGCTGAGCAAAGTTTTCTCTCTCAAACTAAACATGTTGAAAGGTTTTCTTATTTTTTAATGAAATATTTCTCTCCTTAGATTGACCTGGAATTCGGGTTCGAGTCCATGAGAAGAGACGCCATTCTCCGCACACTGGTTCGGAACTCGTATAGATTTCACAGGAACGAGATTTTGGCCACCATTACGAATGAGTACATTGACTGGGAGAGGTAAGAGACAAGAGGGAAAAGTGCCGCTTTGTAAGTAGATGTATGTGTGTGCTTGAGCAACGATAATGATTTCATGCTCCTGTGAATCCACTTTTTTCCTTTCTTTTCCTTCTTCTCAACGAAAGCAAACACGTAGCGAAATTTTAGTAGTGGAGTGGAGTCCCGTTTTATCTTGTATACTCACGTGTGTCTTCGTTATACTTGAGAGTAATATAGTGGTGCAATAATGATTCGTTGCTCAGTTGTTCATTCTCCATTATCTGCTCATGCTTGTGTGATGTGAATGTATAGGTCTGGACAGCACCCGGTAGGAACGAGGGACCTGACAATAAACGCAGTTACTGACTGTCTTAGCCTTGCCCCTGTCGTGGCAGCGTCCGACTCCTCTCAGATAAAAAAGTCATTCTTCTACGTCTTTGAGCATTCCACTAGGGACGGGCTCTACAATTACCAAGTGAGCTTAAAGCGAAAATACATTTATACTTTTGTATATAATATTATATATATGTGTAGTCAGATTGAGCTTGTCCTTCTTGAAATGGGATGGTAGACGAGGATGTAATTGCGTTCCTCTGTGTAGTACTTTTTTCTAGCGTTTTTTTAAAAAAAGCCTATCTCGCTTTTTCCCTTTCGTTTGGTGAGCTATCGCATTTGGAGGCTTGAAAAGTTTTTTTTTTGAGTTTCTTGTGTAGTTAGTGAGGTTTGGGAGGAGAGATATATTTTGGGTGTCTGAACTAAAAGGCAGAATCCTTTTAACATGACAATTGAAGCGTGCTGGAGCCGGCGGTGGTGAGGAACTTAATTACATATTTGGATACCCTTTGGTGGAGGCAGCGACTGGTCAAGTCTTGCCATTCATTCCTTCCCCGCTGCCATCCAATTATTCCAAATCCGAAATTGGACTTGCTGAGCTTTGGCTAACTTTTATTTCCAACTTTGCTCATTCCGGGTAAGAAAAATATATAATCTTGGTCACATCATCCTCATCACGTTGTTAGTGAATGGATTGTGTGCTGTGTCCAATGACACATGTCTGTAGACCTGCTAATGTCCTTGTTATGCTGCCACAGTTGTGTGCGGGGTGAGGTAGTAATGAACTCTTGTGTATAATATGGCTTTCCTCTCTACTTTCTCGATCAGGGATCCAAATGGTCCCATCAAGACTGACGCAATTGCAACTTGGCCTATTTCCAAGGAGAGAAATAGATACCGCAACACAGTCTGGGAGCCCTATGATCGACTTCATCAAAAGTATCTGGAGATTGGGCTGAACAAAATCCGAAGTCGATCTCACTACCGTGCACACCAAATGGCAATTTGGTTGAGGTAACCATGCGTATGATTTTACGGTCACTTGCTTTCAGGAATGCATGTCTGTCTTTGAAGTATCTACTCTCTCTATTTTCCCTATACTACTGGGGATTGGGGATTGGGAGATGTGGTAAATATCTCAAAGAAAGAGTAGAAAATCATGATTCATGACTTTGTGCAGGTTGGTCCCCGAGCTGCAAAGGAGTGGGGCGCAGATAGCCTCTACTTTCCATAATCGGATAAGAGGTGGCAATGATCCCTCACTTTATGTGGGAAGGTACACTCACACATATATTTAAACTTTATACATATTTATTACTCAATGTAACCTCAGAGTAGTGATAGGCACTAGCACTTTTATCATTACTGATCTTCCTATTACCATCGCCCGCATTTCCTCTTCCCCAATTTTGAATACGTTTCATCTCTCCTTTCTTCCCTTTACGAGTCCAAAGGCTAATGATATAAAATCCTCCATGATAGATAAACCTAGATACCTTTATCCTTTTAAAGTTCATTCATATGCTTGCTTTGACTCTGCTGGAAGGACTTTTTTCTTGTGGACTTCGTTTTTTATACCAGCCAGCAAGATTTTCTATCTAATAATATGGCTTGGCTGCACACGGAGAGTATTTCGTGTACGGTCAAAAGACATGATGAGAGTTTAGAGTGAAATAAAATTAAATTAAAATTTTCCAGTCTAAAGCATTTTCCTGAAGACGATGAAGAGGAGCCACCAGAGTTGATGACGGGTAGTGTCCAACTCCTAGAGCTTCCTCTAGGTTACGGCTACTACAGCTTTGGCTATAACGGTTATTACGGAAGTGCTCAAAACCCGTCCGAGTCTGTAGAAACATCTCTTAACTCGGAGGATAGTGGTAGTGGGAGAGGAAGAAATAATAACGAGATTAGTGTCGGCGGTGGTCCACCACTGACATACACCACGTGTTATTCCCCAGTCTCGTCTTCCATCCAAGAGTCATCCTCTGTCAACTCTGGAACGGGTAAAGGGGGCAACTCCACAGATGAAGGTTCCTCAGCACTGTCCTCATTTTACTTGTCACCATACTCCACCGTCCTCGCCATCACTATTGCAATCGGTAAGACGACAAAGATGAGCGGATTCTCGCTTTTCTTCTTCCTCCTCCCTTTCTTTACTACAGCGTTGAGTGCTTTTATTTAAACTTGGAGACATTTACGATAATGGGAATTACCCATTATCTGTACATGCAATAAAAAAGGAGACAAAAGGCGGGAGCTTTTAACTTGATATACTTTATATCGCGCTAGCACCTGATGTATTATTAGATTGTGGAAAAAGTATAAAAGAGCGCTCGAGTGCATCCGTCTTTTCATTTTTTTCTAATAGCTTGTCCTTTTTTCTCTGGGTTACAGGGTGCTCGCTCCTTCTCCTCAATATTTTTATATTTACCCTGGTGTACTTCCGGCGAGACCGAGGCCGACCCAAAACAATAAAATCCTCGACGCAATCCCTACAACAAGACAATAATGGGCAGAATGGCAGTAATAAATATGGCGAGCCACCAGAACTTCTCAAATCAAATACAACAACTGCCAGCTCCTTCCTTCACGCTTCCCAGTCGCAGTCTCAACTCCAGATGGAATTAGAGGCATTAGAGCTCACTGTCAAGCATCACCAACAGGAGTTGCTCGGTGAGAAGGCTGCACTTGAGACAGATTTCCAACTTCATCATCATCCTCTAAATAATCCGCAACTTCAACAGCACTCTTCTCATTCCCTGAGTCGGTTGTCACTTTCAAAATCGACGCAGAACTTGAGAGATTATCCCCAGCAGCATCAACAACCACAGCATATTTTCCACCATCCTCAACAACAGCATCAATGTCATCCTTCTATTGACCTGAGTTCAAGAGGGATTCTCTTGTCGCCCCCGTCATCCTCCCAGTCTTCGTCCATTAATGTGAGTAGTAGCAATACGGAATCGATGATGCCACAAACATTGGCTGTGGCTACGTTGCCGAGATGTAATGGATCCGTGGGTGGGAGTTTTGTTGGTATTAAACCAATGCCACCTCCGAGATCGGCGAATAATTTCTCCACACTTCCGCACAACATGCCGTTGAATATTCCTCCCAGTCATCAGGGTCAGCTTCACTTAACTGTTGATGTTGTTACGTCGGATGAAGAGCTCAGAGTTTAGAATATCGGATGGATTCAAGAGTATATTATATTATACAGTATATGAAAATATATTTACCATTGTAGAATAGAGGATCGGGTAGGGTATAGGGGTTATCCAAGTTCATTAACTTTATTGTTTTATTGTGTCGTTTTCAATTGGAGTTTTGCCAGTTTTCCAGTTTCTATCGTTGTGCGATCGTTTCCTTTGGAAAGTAATATTTGAGCAATGTAAAATGTGTGGAAAGATGACATAATGAATTTTGGTATTTTTATACAAACTATATGGTTCTCCTTGTTTATAAAATATTTTATTGGGTTTTATTGACGTTTTGAAATTATTACATAATTGTGTTTGTTTAGTGTATCGGGGAGCTTTCAAGGTAAGATTGTGAACATGGTGGGTGTATCTGGCGAGAAGGATAATTTTGAATAGAAATTAGTACTACAAAATGAAAATGACTGTTACATCATGCTCAATGCATGTTTTGTTTCAAATTTTTAATAAAACAATATTGTGATTAATTGACGGAAATGGCGTTGGCAAGCTTTTTTGCTTGTTTACTTGTGCTTTACTTAATGGTGAGTCGTCGAATATGCATAATATTTTTTTACATTGTATTTTGCTTCTCTACTCATACTTACGATACTTACTACCAATCCAAACTGCATAATTGTTCTGCTATTGTTGAGAAAACAATGGCGTCAAAGTACGTCTAACATAGGGCATCTTTTAATGTCTTGTTGCCTCAATCAATCTTCCAGCTACAGTTGGGATTAATAAAAAAAACAAACTTGACGTGTTATGAGCATTGGAATTATCTATAAATTAAATTGGCACTTGTGAATTTCAGATTATGGTCTCTTAAGAATTGTGGGTGTGCAATGTTTACGTAATCTCTTGAACTAATTTTAATTCAGAGTTTTTGCATATAGCTCATTATGACACTTGTACTTGTTGATCGCAGTATGCTCTCACTTTATAAACAGCATTTAAAGTAGAAATTTCATCAAGTTCATCCAAGTTTGGAAGCCACAATGAGAAAGGATGCTTCGCACAACTGCCCTGGTTTACATTACCCAACTTCTAGGAATATGGATAAAGGCTGTATTCTTTACTTTTCCATCTTCTTGCTCTTCTTTCACGCTAATCTTGCCATATCTGTAGACTTTGGTTGTTTGCTTTTGAAGTTTACTCAGAAAATCAGCAAATCTTACAGTCACTGAAATGAAAACTCATACTTTACGAATGGGAATGAAAATGAACAAGACACATGGAAGATTCATAAATCTTGCTGCCGAGTCGAAGCACAAAATTAACGAATTACTACCTGAGATGGCTACACTATTGAACCGAGAGTTTTGCGGTTTATCCCACGGTCCAACTACTTTTGCTTTGATATTTGGATCTTCAAAGAAAAAGCAGAAAAGTACAAAGTAGTATAGCATTACTTGCTTATTTGTAGCTTTGATCAAATTTAATGAAATGTGGTCACGTCAGATGAGAATCATTATAGCCTGATAAATAAAATCATAATCAGCAGTAGTAAAACGATAAACATGCATGTCATATTCTTCGAATTAATGTACATAACTGCCTCCATGCGCATTAAATATCAATAAATTCATGTACACATTGAATGAACATTGAACAGTTGTAATAAAATATTATGTTTTAGTAGACATTTATTCAGCTGAGTCGCCGTCGCCAGTCTTCACAAAAAACAATTCGTTAAATATCCCCAGGGTTGGTAACAAAACAAGTATCGAATATAAGCAAAATAGAAATTTATCACACAAGCAACTATACTCAAAACAATATTTACTTGTACAAGTTGTACTACATTAACAAAGGATATTTAATAAACGAATTTTTCTATCTTTACCTACACCAAAATTCTCTCAGAATATCCTTTCTTAGGTGGAAGTGGAAGTGACTATAAGTGACTGAGCACACGACAAAAACAAGTCATTCGCAGCATAACATCCTACCCAACATCTTCCATCCATCAGACATCATTGTGTTCATTCATTAATGTGTGCAATGATTACTACATGATATATCACCATCTTCATAATCACCACGTGAGAGTACCTTAATGTGCACTGTCCATTACATTCCTGCAAGAGTTTCGAGTGCAAGCAATTGACGACTCTCGTACAAATGTACTCTTCCTTTTCAAAGCAATGGTAAATGGTAATCAAAAAATAATCAAGCGATTTGCAAGGCGACATATACACTGCACGAGAGCAAGTGAGTTAAATTGAAACGAAGGACATTTAGGTTTGGAGTGAGGAGAGCTCAAATAAAATTACATTGTTGTTTCTGTCAGCAATTCTTATCGTTATCTACTATAGATGGCTTTAAGCCTTTTGTATTTACACAAAGTGTGTCCTCATACATTCATTCATGATGGTTGTATACGCAATACCTAATGTTTCACAATTTATGTACATTTACTCGAGCATCATTGGGCTGCATCCTTAGTGTTCAGAAAAGTCACATGCTAGGCATTTCGATGTTGCTTGACGTGAAGTGATAGTTTCTATTTTACGATTGGGATTTTTTTCTTCTTTGTGATATGCACTGGCAACCCCATCGGAAATTAAAATGTCTGAGTTTTTGTTTTCCACGTCACAACTCTACTTATCAGAATCAGAACAATTGGAGTCATTCATAGAGGAAAAGCTGATAAACCCAAATGTGGACATTTTGACGAAATTTATAGTCACATCAACCTTTTGCCTTGTTGTCATAATTTTGGTGAAATTATATCTAAATGGGAATGACAACTATTGGCCTGAGCGTGGCGTGCGATTAGTGAAGGTTTCTTCTATTTTTGATAATTTGCGTGGTCGCAAAGGTCTTAAAGACATGGACATTAAGATCTACAATAAATTAGGCAATGACAAGTTTGGCGGAACGATGGAGGCTCAGAGACCAATCTTTTTTGTCAAGGATTTACATCTAGTCAAACAAATTCTTGTAAAGGACTTTGACCACTTTGTCAACCGGCGAAAATTCATGCTTGGAAAGACAGACCCTCTTATCATGAAAATGTTGAGTAACCTTACGGATCAAGAATGGCGGGAAACGAGGGCCATTCTATCCCCGACATTCACATCAGCCAAGATTCGCAAAATGTTCTCTTATTTTAATTCTTCCAGCGTACAACTCTCAGACTTCATTAAAAGAGAGTTGGAAAAGGGAACGAATCCCAGTGATGGAATCAGTGTCACAGAATGTTTCAGCCGATACACAATGGATGTTATCGCCACTGCGTGCTTTGGAGTTGAAAGTAGTTGTCTTTCCAAGGAAGAATCACTCTTTTACAAATACGGAAAAATCTTCCAGTCATTTGGCCCATGGAGAATGGCAAAAGTGGTAGTAGCATTCCTTTTCCCTCGATTTGCCTCTCTTCTCCGAATCTCATTTGTTGAACAGGAGTCAACGGATTTTTTCAAAAACATTGTTCACAACACCATCAATCACCGACGGAATAATGAGAAAGGGCAGAGCAACAAGGGGCTCCCTTTCCAGAGACAAGACTTTCTCCAACTTCTGCTCGACACAAGAGACAAGGAAATGAAAATTGACGAACCTGAGCTGGACTCATTTGAGATTGAAGCAAAGCTAAATGATGACACTACCTTCCAAGCTTTCTCTAGAAAGGAGCCTAGATCCGAGGGAGAAACCGGTGGCGATGAAAAGAAAGAGAATAAAATGTATTTAACGGATGAATTGATTCTTGCTCAAAGTATCCAATTCTTTTTGGCTGGATTCGACACAACACAATCCCTCCTCACTTTCTCTGCGTATGCCTTAGCAGTTCATGTCGACTGTCAGGAAAAGCTTTACAAAGAAATTGAAGGATGTTTGGAAGAAAGGAATGGAAATTTGGACTACGACTCAGTAAATTCCTTGATATACATGGATATGTTCATTAATGGTATGGACTACAGAAAAATATATTTAGGGGATTGCATTTTATTTCTATTTATTCTCTTGTTACCATCTTCTCTCTTCCATGATGGCTCTCTCTCTCACACAACGGGAGGGAATACATCCTCATTCGATATATTAGCAATCTCATCAATGATTTCTAATTGTGTTAATGCAATTTTCTGTTGACCTGCTACCAAAAAAATGTAGAAACGCTGAGGATGTATCCTCCAGCCACCCGGTTGGAAAGGAGATGCACTAAGGAATACCAAGTTGGTGATAGCGATATCAATCTAAAGCTGCCTAAAGAAACTCTGGTTGTTATTCCCGTAATAGCTTTCCACTACGACGAAAAGTATTTTCCTGACCCAGATAAATTCATTCCAGAAAGGTTCTCTCCCGAGAACAGGGGCAACATTCATCCCTACTCTTTCATCCCGTTTGGCTGTGGGCCACGGAACTGTAAGCAAAGAAAAAGATACACTTCTCATTGTGCTAGCCTCAACTACTCGAAAAAAGAAGTAGTGGGAGTGCATGTGTTGATGCTCCTATTTATCTTTTTCCATCTTTTCCCAACAAAACACATTACCTTGGTGGGAGAGAAAGTGGTGTGGATATTGGGAAGTGGGATGGAGCGGGATCTTCTTCTCGCTTTTATTTCATCCTTTTGTGTGAATGTTGTTTGGAAATTGTGCTATGTATATAGCTGTCTGTGATTTCTTACCTAGTTACTCCTCCATGTCTCGCAACATTATTATAACTTTGTCATTATGATTTATAGGCCTTGGTATGAGATTTGCTGTGGCGGAGGCAAAAGCTGCACTGGCTCATCTCGTCCATAATTTTATTATAGAGCCTGCAGCCAGCACACCAATACCGATGCAATACGACAATTTCTCGCCGCTCCTCAAACCTGTCAGAATGATGAAGATTCGATTTCGACCAAGAAAATGATCTCATTAATCAAAATATACACAGGCTCCAGTCTCTCCAATTTTCTTGTCTCATCTCAATTGTTATTTCGGGTTAAGTAGAATGTTTTCGGAAGGGAATTTCCGTTAGCAATCAAAATCCAGATAAACGTCATGTCAAGTTGTACAGCATATCGAAACGTTCCATGCTAAGATTTAGGAATATTTTGTGATTCTGAAAATTGACGGAACTCGTAATAATAGTTAAATGTGCAAGTTAAACAAATTATTTTTTAAGTGTTCTTGTCTAAAAATCTTGTTATAGCTCGCAAATTCAATGTTTTAGACGAAGACATACGATGAGTCCTTAAGTACATGAACCTCGTTCTAGAAGTATTCTTTTACTTTAATGTTTATATTTGATGATACCTACAAACTAATTAAATTTCCTTTTCGGATACATATATACACTGCAAATATTAAAAGCTTCAGTGTCTCATTCAAAGGATGATTTGACATGACATAGTACACATTGTTACAACACTAATGCTACCTCATTTTATATTGTACATAAGAAGCAATGTACCCTGCACACTACGTAGAAATATGATGGGCATCCGGTTATTTCATCGTTTTGAGAAAGAGTAAAGAAAAACTTCCTTTTTGTTTGCAGACCTCAGGCAAGGCACAGGCAACTTTATGTAATTACACTGCTGTTGACCGCATAATGGAATGACTCATCAAATGAAGTAGCATCACGAAGGTAGAAAAGTAGAACGCAAAAAATTGCAATGTGCACCGAACATTGTAAAAATACATCAAACAGAAAACGTTACTGAGCAGAGAACAAGTTTTTCTAGTACATATTTCTGATGTTATTTTGACTATAGTTTACGTGTGATTTTTTTATCCGATTACAGATTGTATTCATATTTTGTTTTGATACTTTTTACCTTTTATGGAAGTATAGATATGCTATATGCGATACCACTTCAATACAAAATACTAGCAGAATGATGATGACTAATGGATCTTCTCACTTACCATAATGAAATTTTCTCAACAGTTTGCTCACCCTAATGCATTACATGGTCACATGGCAAATATCATTTTTTGCATGTAAAACATCAAACGAGACATGTAGTCAGTTTTTTGTCGCTGGCTGAGTATAACAAAGTCAGAATTGGTTATTCCCAGGTTAGTGTAATGTGTAGTTGAGTTAGAGGATGAGCTGAAGGTTATTGGTTCGGCAAACTTAGTTAAAGCTACATTGTCCATAAATGTGCAAAAAATCGGAACTCCGAGCGTGTGGTATGTCAGAAAAAATGTGTAGGTAGGACTACGCGTTGGACTGGAACATGGTCATTTTTTGCTGGAAAGACCTTGAATAGCAGATGATTGTTGTAAGCTAAAATATACACGGTATACCTATGTGTTTGCATTCACTTGTCATTTTTGGAGTTTAGACTCACAAGAGTCAACAGACAGTTGGCTCTTATTTATAGTTTACTTTGTGCTACGCAATACGTTTTGGTGATCGTTTTACATCCCACAAATATTCCCAAACGAGCACCTCACTAAAAGTATAGATATACGCATGATAATTACTTTGCATTTTTGTGTATACGGTCATCGAGTGTTTTTCCATAATTGAAGTGTTTTATAATCAAACTCGTCAATTCAGCATACTTTGTTGTACATTGTGCATTGAGTTTCCATCCAGGCTAAATTTGAGAAGTTTTGACATTTACAGGTTGAGGAGCTCTCCTTCCAACTACGGAGTGGCTAAATATTGTGATTTTTTAAAAGAATTGTGCATAAGTTAGGAAAGATTTCAAGGACGGTTTCATCTACGAAACAAAATGATATTTACCATTATTGTCCTTGGAGTGATATTGCTCCTTGGACTTGGTTACTTCAAACTAAACCAGAATAAAAACTACTGGAAGAAACGTGGTTTTCCGGAAATAAAGCGCAGGGATGGAACTGTGGGAGGTTTTTATAAAATGTTCACTAGGAAGAAGAACATGGTTGACTTTGATGTGGACGTCTACAATGACCTAAACGGTCCATTCGGTGGAGTTGTCGACTTTGGAATCCCCAGCTTAATGGTGAAAGATCCTGAACTACTCAAGCATATTCTAGTAAAGGATTTTGATCATTTCGTTGATCGGAGGAAAGTCCAGTTGGATAGCGAGCCCATCCTTAATCTAATGCTGACTTCTTTGGAAGGACAAGAATGGAAGAATATAAGATCCGTGATAAGTCCAACATTCACGACGGGAAAGATTAGGAGGATGTTTGAGAACTTTAACAGCTGTGGAGCTCAGTTGGTGGAATTCATAAAATCAAAACCTGTTGGATCACCGAATTCTCGTGATGTGGTGATCAAGGAAGCCATTAGCCGGTATCTTGTTGATGTTATCGGTGCCACTGCCTTCGGGATGGATACAAATTCACTGAAAGATCCCAATTCAATCTTTTACAAGATGGCCAAACGCACTTCAGAGTTCTCCATGATGAAATTGGTCAAAATTTTAATAATGATGGCTCTCCCATTCCTTAGCAAACTTGGTTTCCGTTTTACAGATTCCACTTCCTTCGATTTCTTCGAAGGCATTTTGAAAAAGGCTTTGAAAAATCGAGAGAGTGAGAATTCTACTGAGAAACGGGAGGACTTCTTGCAACTTCTAATTGAAGCAAGGAAAGGTGAGCTGAACACAGATGAGTCTGAGTTGGAAGCCTTTGAAAAGGATGCACTACTGAGCAAAGACGGCGAGACGTCTACAAAGGGCAAAGTCAATTTGACAGATGATTTGATCACTGCCCAAAGTGTACTTTTCTTCGTTGCTGGACTTGACACTACCGGTGGCGTTCTTAGCTTTGCAGCATACATTCTCGCTATCCATCAAGACATTCAAGAGAAACTTTATAAAGAAGTAAATAAAGTGATGAAGGACAAAAATGGGGATGTTGACTATGAAGGAATTTGTCATATGGAATACATGGACAAATTCATTTCAGGTATAATTCAATTTATTTTTGTGGATATTGTTGTGCTAAAATGGTGAATATTATATAAAAGGCGTGTTTTGAAAGAGAAAAAATCGATATTCATTTGTCATTGATTTACGTAGAAATATTGCGCCAGTATCCTCCCGGTACAAGAATTGAAAGGCGATGCACCAAGGCCTACACGATTCCAGGAACAGACAAAGTACTCGAGAAAGATGTTATCGTTGGTGTATCCGTTTTAGGAATGCATCGTGATCCTACACTATATCCTGATCCTGAAAAATTCGATCCTGAGAGATTTACTCCAGAAGCAAAAGCAGCAAGGAATCCGTACACTTATTTACCATTTGGCCACGGACCAAGAAATTGTATGTGAAAATTTGAACCATTTATAATTACAAAATATACAATTTTCATTTAAACCTTGAAAAGTAATATTAAATTGATATCTATCATTTAGGTGTCGGTATGAGATTTGCTTTAATGGAAGCTAAAGTTGCAATTGCCTACATGGTTTACAACTTTTTGATCGAGCCTTGCGAGAAAACACCAGTGCCTATCATGGTTGACCCTAATTTCGGAGCTCGACCCCCAATCGACCTCGAACTTCGTTTTAAAGAGAGAATGACTCCTCGCGCGGAGGAATAATTTTTTTACAACTCCCATAAGTCATTATCTTTCTAGGTTATCCAGAACATTTGTGATTAAAAGAAACTTCTTTTTTTTCGAGAGAGATTAAAGTATTAAATAAAAAACAGAATTAGCTGTACTCGTTTGTTTTTCATATGCGTATTTACCTGATCTCTATCAACATTCTGTTGGCAGATGTTTTATGACCATATCACCATCCTTTTTTGTCACATAAAATCAGAGGTCGTTTACATCACATGGGCGTTCAATATCATTCTTCTGACTGTTCAACTAACTTCATACGAAAGCTGATGTTTTTTATATGCCTTGTAAGTTATATATCAAGCAAATGATTCCTTGCCTGGCCACTTTCCAATATAGGGACTTGCAAGTGACAGGTGAGCTGATACTGTCGATAGTCTTCATTATAACTACAAGCAACTGTGTTATAGTTTCATAATGCCATTCAAAGTAATATCCTTTAGCACAATATGAAATACATATATGCACTAGGTAAGTGCTGTGTCTGCCAATAAAGTAATCCTCGAAACTAGAAATTTCACTCAACAAAATAAATTTACATTGACCATGACCTTGGGCGCTGAAAATATTTGCAAAACAAATATAAACTATTGCATGCTATTACACTACTTCGTCTTTTATTGTCTGTTCTGGTGGTCGCGTACCGACTCTAATTTGTACTCTTGTAGTAATCAACAATGTAGCTAAAACATTAAAGCCACTTGGGACCAAAAAATAAAGGAATGCAACGTAACAAGTTGTATAAACAGTGACCATTCTAATCTTAATATTCTTATTGGCAATTGCATTCTTTTATTTTAGACTCTCATATAGACTACGTGTCTGCATTTTAATTTACTTAATAATTTCATCACTAGTTTTCAATTCAGTCATTCTCTCACCACCAATAAGAACACAACATCACAATCACAATAGCACTCATTGAAAAGAGACAAATGATCATTTTGTCTATCTTTAGTGTAAACCTGGTTAATCACTTTAATTTTCATTCCGCATCTGTCATCCTGTTTCCTGAACAAAGGTAAACTCAGATCTCGACTACTGAGATTCGCAGATTAAAATTGGTCACATACGAAATCACCACTCAGGCAGCTGGCTACTGTAATTTCACCGTGTCACGTTCGCCATCCTTGGAAAGCGTCAACACACGCAACACAGGTAATAAAAAAATATGCAAATTTCCCATATTTTCAACCATCTATTTTCACATCAGTTTACACAGAGGAAATGGGCTCACGGAGAAGCGCATTTTTCCAGATGAAATATTTTGCAGAGGTTAATCTACGACAACAAAATTCCAGTTTCACTTTCATAAAACTCAACCAGGATTCAAGAACGCTCCGATATTACAAATTATTAGTGTGCAGCCAAGCATTCTGCTTTCTTATTGACGTTGAATAGACTACGTCTCTTGTATTATTCTCGTATCAGTATTGATTTTCGCTGAAGTGTGAAATATTTTTTATCAAGTGCAGTAGGCATTATATATATTCTCTGCATGAATCATAATTAGCCAATGTCAGAGGATAATCTTTACAAAGTGTAAAATATTACGTGATTATCGCTGTCAGCCTAACTCAACCCTGTCGGTAAGAGTCAACACGTATTCAGGAGCAGTGAATTTTGTGCCCTCTCTGACGCGACATCGACTATTATGTTAAATTTTTGTAAAATACGCTCATCTCCATAAGAATGCAATTCACCTATGCCCAGCCTCCTTGTTCACTGTTAGTTTCAGTTTCAATTCATGACCAGCACTCTTGTGTCCAAAAGTCAGTTGTTTATACTTCAATCACGTCTTTCGTGAAATGAATGTATCACAGGAAAAGAATATGTGCAACTTTAAAAGCGACGGATAAAGTGGTGGAATATGTGTGCTCTAAGGATGTCTAAGCGTTACCGCATAAACCACACACGACCAGATTTTATCATGTTGTGTGAACGTGCGGTATGACAGTTTGCTCATTATGAATTCAAAAGCTTAAGGAGTGTAACGAATTAAGCACATGATGCCGTGCTAAAGCAGAATTCGCTTTCTGCAGCTAATTATCTCGCATCTTGGCTTGATTTACTGAATTAATTTGTCATTTTGCATGAGTAATTAGCACCTATGTCAGTTCTTCAGTTCTGAAAGGATATTATTTAGATTTTTCAACGTAACCAGAGCACGGCTATTATAGTTTGAGCATTATACCTTTCCGTCTTTTGTGTGTATATTTACTTCTAAGAAGTACTAAAAGATTTGAGGAGAGAAAAGGAGTCGAGCACCTTAGTTGCTCAAATGCGTAGTACTTTTAATGTCAGAATTTTGATTTGTTACATATCTCGCGTGCGAAACTTTTTTTTAGACAGTGAGTTTGTCCCAAGACGAGAAGAACGACCGTTGATTTGGCTCTACCGCTTGCTCGGCTTTGCCTGGTTTTCTGGCGTGTTTTCTTGACCTATCATCAGTCACTCATCTCAACTTCTGTGATATTTAAGAAAGCGTGGTGACATCACTGCTTTTTTGCTTTTAAAAAAAAGAATCGGAATGTCAAGTGTTTTAGTGTCAACATATCCTGGGGTATCACTTCAAGGAAAGTCTGTTGAGCTCCTGTCCAATGGAATTCGAAACAATCGAACATGTAGTATACAAATTTGTAAGTTGTTAGCACCATTCTATCTGTCAGTGTCATTAGTTTATGAAAAATGCATCAGGGCCTAAATTCTTCGTTTTTGAATTATGTTACAGCCAACCATCTAAATGTACCTTTGGCTGGACCATCATTTTACAACTTTTTGGGCGTCCCGTACTACAATCCTCAGCCTGTGATACAACCTAAAACAAGAGAAGCTTGCTCTTTTGCTAAGAAAAGGTGAGTGGGTAATGCATTTCCATGAAATGTTGGAGGACATCCATAAAACATGTGATGGAACAATGTTTAAAACAGTACTTAAAAATTTCTAGAGATGCACCTCTCGGAGTCAAAGGAGTGTTAACATACCAAGTAGGTGATTCCCCTCAGCGATTTGCTATCATGTTTTCAGTACCGTATAATCAACTAGCTGAAAGGAATCATTTTGGAGTAGCGTTTTTAGATGACAGTAGCGTAAACTCTGGCCTTGTAGGAAGCTCGCTATTTAACAGAATGTACAATGACGAAACCTTTTATGGACGACCAGATAGAAAAATGTGCCCGGTAAGTTTTTTCCTGTAATTATGTATGCAAAGCCTGAGCTAATTACTCAGTCAGGAAGTTTAGTTAGTTTGCACATGATTTGTAGGTGTGTGTGAAAGCTAAAAATAGCAGCAGAGTTATTATTGCGTGTGCATCATAAAACTTTTAATTTACTGGTACATTAATTTCCATAGGCTAACGGCTCGATACGTCTATGGATTGATAATGGGGACTATGGGATATGTGCCACAATGAACGAAAGAGGGAAGGCCATTATTAAGCTGGACGTTGTCTCAATGTAAAGAAGTCACCGTCGCCGAGCAAAGGACTATGTTTAAGTATCTGACGTCATTTTTTATTATCTGTTACTTCACTTCGCTGACTTAATTAGCAATGAGGTTTTTCCACCTCGGAGACAAATGACAAAATACAAATAAGTATACGTGCGTATGTGGATAAATCTACTAACAAAAATACATCTCATGGTAAAAGTCTTTTTTTAAAGTATCAAATCGCAATTGAAACGAATACAGTAAGGATAATATGGATAAGCTAAAACCCCTTCCGCTTAAATGTACATACCGAAGAATATTTAATCTGTGACAATGGTTGAATATTATGTTACCTGAACCATGTAAGATTATTTTAAGTATTACACGTATTGTTACACACATGTGTCATCTGTCGTTGTAAATTAATAAACGGGCTAAGTTTGCTAAATACCAAATTTTGTAACTCCCTTGAAGGTGGGCAGCATTAACATCCTTTTTGAGTATTGGTGCGTGACACTAATGTGACAATTTTGAAATATGAATTTACACTTTAATTCACAACGGCACTTACAGCCTCAGACATTACTCGAGGTGAGTCTTGGGAATTTCCCGAGTAAAAGTCGTTGACTGTTACAGCTCCAAAAGCACCGTTCAGCCAATCCTGAAAAATGTAGAATGATACGGAACGTGACAGTTAACTAGCCTGACTAGTCTGTTTAAGCTAATTGAAACAAATATTTCTGCGCTTAGGTGGCAATACCTTTGTGAACTCATTCATGGCAGCAGTGATGACTGGCTTTAGCCGGTTGTTGAACACTTGGGTACCCATTGCAGCTAACATTTCATTAAAGAGTCCGGTGAAGTCTCCTGATGGGGTTAAAGTAGGATTACAAAGAAACGTTTTGAAAAATATTTGCAGATAAGGTTTCGTATACATTGAAATTTACAATTACCTTTTCCGTAACTGTCATTGAAACGAGCCTTTACGCGACCGTCAGAAAATGTGGAGTTGATGTCTTCAATGAAGTAGGTATCATTGATAACCTGCACAGTTTGTATTACAACAAAATTCCAACTTTTAGATAACTAACTACAACAATTTAAAATTATATATCACTCATGCTAACGGCTTACTTTCAAATTTGCTGCAGCAGAGAGAACCTGTCCTGCAGCATTCATTTCAAAATCTCCATTTCCGGACAGCGAAAAGAAACCAAACACATTTCCAGTAGCAGCATACAAACCTTTGATCTGTTACCAAAATTCAATTTTATTTGAACACTTCAATAATACCACTAAACAGTAAAAGCTGTGATTATGTAGTATGTCTACCTCTATGTGAGGGAACAAAATGTCCATCTGCAAATTTTGTCCTTCGGAGGTTGGCGTAACGCTGACATTTGATAGGTCGTATTTTGAAAGACCAGTGATGGACGGATTCTAAAAGATATCGGTTGTGCTTTCAATTCAAAATTCAGAAAATACACACAATAGACAAAAATACCTCGAAAGTAATTTCCATTTTGAATCCAATCGGAGTATTGATAAGAGAGTAATTAAACGAATCCATTGGAACAGGGTCCAAAACTGGAAGCTGAATTTCCTGATTCCCTTCCACCATATACTTCCGGAACGCTTCCAGCGACTTGACAATATAATCAGCTATCTTAAAGCTAGGTGCTGTGGACAATACAACTGCATTAATTTCAGCAATAAAAAGATTAACAAAAAATGTGCCAAGATTTAACACTCACTTTGCTCAACTTTTTTATCACTTTCACACAAGCATTGTAGTGCCAGTGTTGCAACAAACACGATAACAAAAACACGTCCCATTCTGGTCTCCATTTTGAACCTGGAATAGATATAAATTTGTTTTACAATTTTTACTAGTTTCTTCTGTCTCCTAATCTTGTACTGAACTGATCTTCTACGTTTGTAGTAAATTCAAGTTTTTCCTTTTTTACCACAAAATTTATACATAATATCTCGTCATTGTCATATAACACGAAAACATGCAGTTTTACATGATCATTGATTTATGGCTGAATGAATCCAAGGGCTAACCTAAATACTAATTGTGGAGTACCGCATGACTTCTTATTTTACCATGCTTATCATGTTAAAGAACTACATTATTATTACATACCATCTACAAATTTATATTACTGTGTTCCTCTTGTCTATTTCATACATACCCTGTGTTAAC